>MU224656.1:1164124-1179545 GCA_018584345.1 Thuja plicata | reverse complement strand
AGTTTTGCTTTGTTATTCTTTATGCAATCTTCAATTACATATATTAAGGTTAATTCCAAAACCAGGGTTTGACCAAGGCAAACCCCTTTCCCCCAACAAACAAACATTTTTCTTGCAGGTACAGGTTTAGGACTGTAGATCTGAGGCCAAATCTGGATACCATTTTTGGATTTCTTTCGGACTATGCGAACAGGGACACTTTCAGAGTTGAGCAGATCAAGTTGGAAAAAGTGGTATAGGGTCAACCTTTTTCATAAGATGACATCGGAATGGAAAAATATTTCTAGGTTTTGTCCATCTTTGTGTTCTGGTTCGGTATCAACTTTCAGCATCTCTAGAAATAGTCTACAGATCTCAGAAAACAACAATCTTTGATCTGCCATTTTGGAAGGTTGGTAATTTCTCCTATTCTTTTCAATTACTGTCATTAATCATATTAATCAATCAATTTACAGAATTTAAGATTCCCTTTCTTGGTCTCTTTCCAAATAGTGGATTCATTTGTGCATTTACCCTTTGGGGTTGATCAAAATTGGATCTCCTATTTGTGTATTTGAGGGTGAAAGAAAGGAGCATCTTATCTTCCCTTAATCACAATCACAATTGCAATATACAATCAATCAAATTCAAGTAAGTGTAAAGTGGGGTTAAGGAAATCAACACAAATAACAATTAACCAAACTTTTTCTCCTTTACAGGTTGAACTCAAGATTTCTTGAGTAGCAGTTGGTAAATCACAAATCAGTGAGCAGTACAGTATGTGCAATCATTTCTAATTATATGATGGCATGGAATAGAGGTTATGAATTAAATTTTTTGACATTTATGTGATCGGTGCAATCATTTAAGATGGATTTGAGGTGTTGCATTAGAGAAGTAAAAACATGTTTGACTACTTTGGAGATATAACTTGCAGTTCTTATCTTGATCTAACATGGTCATCATAAATAATTTTATTCATCGAGATTATCACTTTGGCACATGGTTCTTTGACGGGAAAGTATTTTATGATTTTTTTTGGTGTGTTTGATGTCGGTGCAAGTTGTATATATATTAGTAACTTTTCACATTGAAATGTTGTTGTAATTATTATTATGGGTGATGTGATTAGGGTTTTGTGATTTAAATTTGAGGTTGCAATTATAAAGATGATAGACAAAGAGAAGAGAGAAACTATAGAGTGAAGAGAATAGATTGGATCTAACAAGAAATTAGTGCTACATCCAGACCAATAATCTTGTTGTTCCCTAATAGTTGCAACAAGCAAAATCCCTTAACCAGATGAAATCTAACAAGTTCTTTTTGTAAATACTTTAACATGGTAACTTCTTTATTGAGGTTTGAAATCTTCTAGTGAGGTAGATCATAACTAATTTGATCATACTCCTAACAGTGTACTAGTCACTCCTAATAGGGTGAACCCTAGTAAAGGGTATTTGTAGCTCCTAAGACGGAAACTCATTTACTACAATATTGGGCTTGTGGGTCTCATCCTCACCGTGGTTTTCTCCCTCTAACCAAGGGTTTCCATGAAAAAATATTTGCGTCATATGTGATGAATTTTTGGATGCTTGATATTACTTTCTTTTATGTGTTTGGATCAGTTATATGCTTTGTGGTTTGGGAAGTAATTCAATAGTTATTTAGATCAATGGTTGAATTTTTTTACTACCCATTTGAACTTATTCACCCCCCCTCTCAGTATTTAATAATTCTAACAATGCCACAGAAGAACCACCTCATCCAAGCCCCTCAAAAATCTATAAATAGGGGCCTCACCTCCCCATTTTCATATTGCATTTTCATTTTATTTTATAATGTTCATTTAGTTTTCAAACTTTCACTGCATTTCATGTGAAGTGGTTACTTAGTCTTAGATTTTTCATTCATTTCATAGTTATTTTCATATTTGGTTTTAGTTCATTTGCACATCATTTAGTTTATCACCTTGATTCATGATCATCTAGGATCTTGCATCTTAGATAATCACTCTGTATGGTGGGAAAATATGGATAGGGTTTAGAACAATGAGGGTTTGCTCATAAAAGAGACCCTATGCCTCTATTAACCACATAAATTAAATTCTAATGATAAGGAATATAAATCTATAAATGTTTGCAAAGAATAATTAAATTACATACAATAAAATACATACCTTGTAACATAGAAGATATGTAAATTGTTGTTTTTTGGTGTCTGTATCGAGTTTCTAGAAATTCTGCAATTGGATTTGGAATGAAAACACAAAGATGGAGAAAACCTAGAAATCTTTTTCTTGTCTAAGCCAGCTCGACCTTGACCCAAATACGTGGGCACAATCATGCCCCTTTATGTCAACCTTGACTTGCACTGCTCCGACAAAAATTTTGTTCGTGGATCCTGAAAGTTTGTCAAAAAGGGTATCCAAATCTGTTTTGTAACTCCCAAAACAATGACTATAGATATATAAAAATGGTTTTTTTGGGTGGATATATAGGGTTTTTCCTTAGTCAAACCCCCATTTTGGTGATTTCCACCTCCATGAATAGTCGGATGTAATAGAATATGTGTTTGTGTTGCTTGTAGGAAGAGCTTTGAATGTGCCAAGATCTAATCCTCTAGATCAAAACCCTAGCATGAATTAAAATGAGAGAGAAATGCATATATTTGAATATGATAAAGAAAGCATACCAAGCCCCCAAGGCTAAATTACTCCTACCAAAGTCACAATCTGTAGTTGCTACCCCATGTCTGTATCTTTTGAATGCTTGAATGTTGAAAATAGTATATCAAAGAAGAAGGAAAGATTGTGCAACTCTTGCTTTCTCTAATGAATGTCCACAATAAATTTTCCACAAAATTATTTCTTGCATCAAGGCATCATCATATTTTTTCCTCCTATATCATCCTCTTGCATTCTTGCATCATCATCTCATCATCTCCCAAATGAAGGCAAACGAAAGTGCTTATATAGAGATTTCAAGGTAAGCCTCCTAGGGAAATGTGAGGGCCCCCTAATTCAAATTTCAGCTTGAATTATGGTCGAAACACAATAGCCAACTAAGGAGGAAATTCATTAATTAAATTTTGAATAAAAACCCTTCCACATTTAGATCTGGGGGCCAATTTTGAATTTAGGGTCCCTCTATGATCCAAACTTGAAAGCGGGAACCAAAACATGACAAAGGTAAAGGTTGACCTCAACCCTGACCTAGGTCAAGGTCAACCTTGACCCTGACCAAGGTCAGGGTCAACCTCAACCTTGACCTGAGGTTTTAGGCCAGTCAACTTAGAGTGTCGGTGAAGTTTCTAGGTCGGCTAGAGACCTAGGATGATGGGAAAATAGAATAGAGTGTTGGAAAAGGGCACAGGGGCCTAGAAGAAGTGTGATGAATACTAAAAGGACTAGTACATAGTTCCTACAAGGAAAATAGAGCCAAGAATAAGGAGATCAAGGAGAATCCTCAGGATCCTAACCCTAATTTCACCTAGAAATGAAGAATTACTAGGTGCAGATGCATCTTAAATGCAAATCTATCATGTAAATGCACTAAATGAGGGTGATAAACCTACCAATATGGAATTTATTCCATTTTAAGATGATACATTTAGCCCCCACTTTATCTTAGATATGAAACTACGTGAATATGCAAGCTAAAACACGAAAACATCATAAAATAAAAAGGATATAGCCAAGTCCTCAATATAGAGATCCTGCAAGAAACGGTTAGTACCTGCAACCTGTAGCACACAAGGTTAATGAAAATCCATAAACCACCTAAGGCTTACTAAGATGAAATTGAGAAGTGCATAGATCCCCTTATGTCGCCCTTATTTCGGCTGACTACTTTTGAAGGGTGAAACAGGGTGATAAGGATAGCCTTATACGTTGGATATGAAATTTGTTTAAAAAGATTTTACTAAACCATTTAGAAGGATTCCTAACCTTCCTAAACTAATTCAAGGAGTTAGGTATATGAATCACAATTCCAACTCCATAGACAATAATGAAAATGGAGCTACAAAACTCAAGTTATGATGAAAAGAGTGAATGTCTATCTAAAAGCATATGAAGGGAAATTTGAATTTAACATAAATAAACCCTAATTTTTATCTATAAATAAGGGAAGAGAGAACATACCTCTTGATTCTTACCATTTTTAGATTTTAGGAGAGAAAGCAGGATGTCGATCAAAGAGGAACTTTAAGCGACACGAATGGAGCTCCTAAGACAGTGCCTAGCCACAGAATAGTCACTTCCCAGGGTAATTTCATTTTTTTTAATATCTGTAATCTCAAATTTCTATTTTTATAGGAAAGGTCAGCCCTGAACCTTAAAGGCTGACCTTGACCCTTAAAGGTCAACCCTGACCTAGTTATGTCAACCTTGACCCTTAAAGGTCAACACAAACTGGGAGGTTCCACACCCTTCCTAGAGTGAGGCTGACCCTGACCTAGGAAGGTCAACCTTGACCTAGGAAGGTTGACCTTGACCTAACAGAGGTCAACCTTGACCTAGTCAAGTTGGATATACATTTTAGTAGTTCTATAGTTTTGAGATGATGTTGTTTTGTGCTTACAGGACATGGTTCATCTCCGAGAGCACCCCTATGGAGGGTCACTACTGATCATCAGAGAGAAGCTATCCAAGATAAATGAGGATGAGACATAGATACTAAGAGATGTGGGAGTGTACTAGGTAACAACCCTACCACAGATGAGATTCTACTGAGCCATGATATCGTCTCTTATAGAGAGGTGGGATGAGGACACATGTTCATTTCATCTTCCCTCGAGAGAAATCGCAATGCCACTGGAGGATGTATATAGGATCCTGTGACTTCCAGTTCAGGGTGAGCCCATCAGATCGAGAGTACAGTTGGGTCCTAAGGATATTCACATAGATACAAATTATTTCCTAGGACAGGTTCCACAAATGCAAACCCGATCAGACCATATCACCCTATCAGCCATATTGGTCGGTCCAACACCCTTGGTATGGAGGGTTATGATGTGTATACTTTCTTTGGTTGTAGTACCCAACACAAAGAGTACAATATTTTCAACACCTTTTACCCATCTTGTATGAAGGATGGAGAGTGATAGGACCATCTTCACGTGGGGCCGCAACATGCTAGCCCATCTATACCATGAGTTATGTCAGTTGGTGAGATATCATCGAGAGAGTCTCATGATATGCACACTATTATGGATTTGGTTGTTCAAGCATTTTAAATTTACATGACCACAGGGTGTTCCTATGACGGTAGATGTGGGCACACCTGGAGCCTTTACTTATCCACTGGGAGTTTTGTGGTAGCACAGAGATATCCTCTACTGGAGGGTACATCTAGACCATGTACCAAGCATAGATGTTATATGGAGACCATACTGTCGCATGATAGAGTGGCCAAATACATGACATCAAATGATACACTCATAGTAGCACAAGCTGCTAGAGGATCATTTTGGTCACATAGTAATGTCATACTACTATGATAGAGTGATGAAACAGTTTGGTCTTATACAGGGGGTTCCCAGAGTAGTACCTCGGTATACACATCTGATGAGATACTATCAGAGACACTATGCTATACATCATCCATCAGCAGCAAACATCATAGACAATGATATAGATGAGAGAGAGGATATAGAGGTAGCCCCTGATGTGGCCTATTCAGGCATCAGCAAGGACTACATCAGATATTGTGGTCTATAGGTAACCCACCCCATCTTCCCTGATTACTATCCCACGGGTGATCCAGGCCTTTCAGAGAGGACACACTGAGATAGTATTGTACCAAAGGAGGAGAAGGATCACAGAGACTAGGAGGAGCCTGCCTCTAAAGGAGATCCCATGGAGGAGGAGAGAGAAGATAGGATGCCCCCAGCTGATAGTACTAGTGTGGATGATCATTTTATTCATACAACACCATTGAGATCACGATGACCTCCACACGCCCATACAGAGACACCACCTCCAAGACCTAGACATAGAGAGCATGGAGAGAGCAGTCACTCCATGCCCCCACCATCCAGACCCTTCACTGATACCCAGGAGGGAGATCCAAGTATAAAACATGTATTTTATTTAAATATTTAACTTAATTTTTGAAGAAAAAGTACTAAAAGATCAATATATTTTAATTCTATAGCTAATGTAGTGGAGTGGAGGAGCTTCATATCTGAGGTCCTAAGGATACATGCATGTCCTACTGACTATCATCCAGTGAGAAAGAGCTCCCCATTGGTCACAGAGATCCCGACAGGCATGCAAACATCTTTGCTTGTGTCCAGCGAGAGCTAAGCTTATGTAGAGAGAGAGGAGAGGTTGATGGCTAACCTACAAAGATCACAGGAGCATGTATATGATCTTAGAATATCGAGGAGCCACTCATGGAATACCATACAGAGACCTTCATCTTCACATCATAGATTAGAGATATCTGGGAGCCATCGACCATCAGAGCATAGGGATAGAGAGAGTGATAGATAGGGCATTGTGCCACATATGTATCAAACTCAAAAAAGAACAAAATGGTATATACATGAAAAACTCTCTTTGCTAGTTAGTTCTATGATTGATTACTATATTTTCACTAATAACATAAAACTTAACAGAAAGAAATAATGTGTATAAATGTATTCAAATGTAATTTGCTAAAATCACATAACCTATAAAACAAACATAACTATTTTATAAGGAATGCATAAATACACAAGAAAAGAATTATTTACTAGAGATAATAACATTTTAGATGCATAATATTGATAGGTTCCTTAAAAGACACACCATCCATATCAGCAATTTTGTAAGCACCTGAACCAAAGTCCTCAATTACAACAAAAGGTCCAAGCCAATTAGGGCTAAACTTTCCTTTTTCACCAGGTAAAGCATTCACATTTCTTTGATTCTCATATAGCACTAAATCACCCACTGAGAATGATCATTCAATTACCTTATGATTATACTGCTTCTAAAGTGATTTATGATAAGCCTTTATATGTTCCAAATAATTTATTCATTATTCATCCAACATTTCTAATTCTTGTAATCATTGTTCTTGAAATGTATCTTTATCAATTATCCCATGAAATGAAACATGTAAAGAAGGTATTTCCAATTCCAAAGGCATAATAGCATTAGTACCCTAGACAATATTATAAGGAGAAGTACCTGTGGTAGTACGAACACTAGTCCTATAAGCCCATAAAGCATAGGTAAGTTGGGTATGCCAATCTTTCACGTGCTTATTAACTATTTTCCTCAGAATTTGTTCAATGACTTTATTTGATACTTCAACTTGACCATTATATTGAGGATAATAGGGAGTCAAAAATCTATGTTTAATTCGATGTTTCTCCAATAATTTCACTTCTTTATTCTTGAAAGAGGTACCATTATCTGAAACTATTGTCAAAGGAATACCAAATCATGTTATAATATTGTTAAGAATGCAATCACAAATAACATCCGCAATAGTTGAATGGAGAGGGAAAACTTCCATCCACTTCATAAAGTAATATGTAGTCATCAAGATGTATGATTTCCTTGAGAAGAAGTGGGTGTGATTTTTCCAATAAGATCAAAACCCCAAATACTAAAAGGCCATGGAGAAACTTGGTTACGAAGCTCACGAGCAGGAGCATGAATCAAATTACTATGTTGCTGACATTGAGGACACTTCTTAACAAACATGAAAGAATCTTGTTCCATTGTTTTCCAATAATATTCCATTCTAAGAAGTTTATTGACTAAAGATTTTCCACCAAAATGTCCCCCATAAGAACCAAAATGAGCTTCTACCAAAGCTATTGGAATTACAATTCTACCAAGACATCTTAATAGAAAACTATCACAAGAGAGTTTTTAAAGTGTATCTCCTAAAATGATATAACATGTTGCAAGCTTCCTAATATAATTATGCATGTTCCTTGTTGTCGATTCAGGAAAAGTACCATCTTTCAAAAAATGAAAGATATGAGAATACAATTCATCCAAATGCAAATTGAAACAATCAAAGGTGACCTTTTGGAAATTGTAGGGTTTTTAAGAGTATGTATATAAAATTGAAAGTCTTCAACATTATTATCAAGACAAACCAAAGAAGTTGTGCTTTCCATGGCATATGCATGTTGATTATCTTTCCTAGGTAAAGTTTGAATCGTATAAGAAGAAATTTGTGAAAGAACATCAAGAGCCAAATATCTATATTTTTTCATTTTATCATTCTTAGTTTGATAACCTCCTTTAATCTATTACACAATCAATTGTGAATCTCCATAAATTTCCAAGTCTTTAATGTTAAGGGATGAAGTTGCTCATAAGCTAGCTAGAAGAGCTTCATACTCTATAATATTGTTAGTACAAGGAAAATTCAATTTATATGACATAGGGATCGGTTTTTTCATAGGAGGGATCAAGATATTGCCAACACCAGAACCTATCTTACATCTAGATCTGTCAAAATATAATTCCCAAACATCATCATGTTTAATAGCTAGAATGTTTTCATCAGGGAATACTATTGAAGTAAATCATGTATCGAAATGAGAACGAGGATCTTGGTGCAGGAGCACCCTCACAAAACTAAGATTCTTTGATGATCTCTTGGATCCTTTGATGATCCTAGTATTCTTTCGGACACTCTAGAAATAAAGGTTATGATTGGACCCTACTTGTAAGACCTAGTCCCAAGTTTGGCATTGATAAGCCATTGGTGAACTATTGGTCAGCAGGGCTCCTAAAACCTTAGAATAGGATATTTTCTTAGGATTTAATGTTTTAAATGTTTGGATCCATGTTGGATCATTAGACTTAGGAGTGGACTGAGTTGGGTCACCTAGGATAGAAAAGTTGCTAAAAAGTTGTAAAAGTTGCTTTGCAACTTTGACAACTTTTTGCTTAAAGTTCTAAACATCCCCCCAACGGTCATATGGTTTGAAAATAAGTTAGTAAATGATGGGAGAATCCTTCATAAGCCCTACGAGGAGGGTGGAAGGAATGATGATGTAATTTTGCATTTCAAATCAATAAAATCCTACCATTTCTCTGTGAATCCCAAGGACACTTGGAGTGTATGGACTGGTACAGACAAGAGAGCATGCTATTCTAAAACCAAAAGTTTGTACTTTGAATCTAATTTCATTTGCAAGTGATTTCATGCTTTGATCAATTCTAGTTTGGAAGTTATCAAGGTTTTGGTCTGACTGCCTGGATTGTAGGCCTCAGGGTTTCAATTTGTTTTGTGTATTCTAGTCGATTCCACCATGGGAATCTGATGCCCCTTGGTGGAATTCATTTTTTGTCTATGCACTTTAAGGTTATGCAAGCTAGATGTGGTAACTTGCAGGGGGATGGGTTTTTCATGATGTCCTAAGTGTACATCCTTATGTGTGACCTACCAGCGATTGAGTACAGTCAGCATAACTATTTTTTGGGGATTCACCAAGACCTCAAAATCAGGATTTAGATTCCTTATGTATTCCCTCACATTCTCCCATAATTGGTTTGGGCATTGGTTTGGAGGAAATAGCACTTTTAGTGCAATTGTAGACCTAATAGCCTTGTCTAGATTAGGTGGTTTCTCATTTCTCCTTCAGTTTCACATCTTGGTGCTTGGATATGATCCCTAAAGGCCAAAAGGGTATCTGAATCTCCAACTTGTTCAATACATTGTACGGAAGTATTTTGGTTTAGGATCAAAATCTCTCCTAGGAAGGGCTACAAGCCTAGTTTGGGGTTTGTGAAGCAACTATGTTGCATGGGTTTCTTTTAGGTGAAAGAACCATTGGAACTAATTTAATAGGACCTAATTATACCCCACTTATGATAATAGGTCACCAATGGCCCCTTAAGCCATTTTTGGAGTATTGCTAGAAGTTTGAGTCAAAGTGCTTGTGAAGCCATCCATGATAAAGGGTGTAATAGGACTGGTATAACCTAGTGATTAGGTTCCTCTTTTGGGTTTTAGGTTGTGACATCCTAACCAAGTCATTTTCCCACACTTTTGATAAGTGTGAAACACTTTGGCTTTCAATCAAGGAGTCTTGGGGGATACATTGCCCCATTTTGGGTCACTTTGAGGCATCGAGTTGCCCACTTTGCATCAAGTGGTATCAGAGCTATGTCTGCTCCTAAGGATGAGGATATTCCTTCAAGGGTCACAAAAATTGAGTTAGCAAAGATGGTAAGAGAACAAAGGGTAGCAAATTCAGCCTTGACAAGGAGGTTACAAGAGTTGGAAAGCAAGGTAGAGAGGGGAAAAGTAGTTGCTTCTGGTGATGAAGAAGGGAGTGAGTCAGAGAGTGACAACCCTGATTAGGATGTAAACATTCCTATAGACTAGAGACCCCTCATTGATGCTTAAATTCCATGGGGAGAAGAACCATGGAGGAAAAGTTGGATTTGCCAACTTTCAATGGGAAGATGAATGCAGACTTGGCCTTGGATTGGATAGAGGCCCTAACAAGTTTTTTTGAGTGTGAGGACATCCCTAAGAAGCAGAGAGTGAAAATAGAAAGATCCAAGTTGAAGGGATTAGCCCTAACTTGGTGGAACTTCATCCAAATAGAGAGGGTGAAGAATGGGAAGAGCATGATCTCTTCATGGAATAGAATGATTACATTGGTCAAGGAGACCTGTGTACCTGAAGACTATGGGGTACAGCTCCATAGGAAGAAGCAAAGCCTAAAGAAAAAGGACATGGATGTGGGCTCATATACCAAGGATTTCCTAAAGTTATGCATGAAGACAAATGTGGTGGAAGATGAAGAAGAAAATTTAGCAAGGTACATGAATGGGCTTAAAGTATCCATTCAAGAGGAAATCAGCCTACACTGCCCTACCACAGTGAACAAGTGTTATAAAATGGCACTCAAGGTAGAATAAAAGTGGAAAAGAAAACAAGAATTTGGAAAAGGGAAAAGTAATGACAGTGGGAAGAACTTTAGAGGGAGAGGAACCTCTTGGAATAGAGGATAGTACAGTGGTAATAGCAGCAGGACCCCTGACCAAGGAGACAAAGAGAACAGTGATGCAAAATCCAGAGGTGACTATAGAGGAAGAAGACCTTTCAATAGGGGAAGGACAAACACTGGAAGAGGAAATGGACCATTGAGGTGTTACTATTGCAATCAATTGGGACATCATGCAAGCAAGTGCCCTGAGAAGAGGAACAATAACAATCAAGGGGAAAGGAGAGCACAACTCATTGAAGAGGACAAGCAAGAGGACAATGCAAGGGACTTAGAACTAGAGGAGGGCTAGTGTTTGATGATGAGACAAGTCTTCCTTCAAGTTCCACAAAGCCAAGAACCTCCTCAAAGAAAGAACCTCTTTAGAACAAAAATCAAGTGCAATGGGAAGGTATGTAACATACTTATTGATTTTGGATCAACTAGGAATTTAGTGTCTTGCAAAATGGTTCAAAAGCTAAATCTTCCTAAGAAGCCTCATCCTTTTCCCTATCATGTCTCTTGGTTAACAAAGGGACAACAAAATTTAGTAACAGAACAAGTATGGATATAATTTTCAATTGCAGACTTTGAAGATAAAGTTCTTTGTGATGTTGTTGAAATGGATGCTTCACACATCCTCCTAGATAGGCCTTGGCAATTTGATGTAGATGCCATACACCATTGTAGGAAGAACACCTACTCCATCACCAAGGATGGAAAAACCTTCACTATGAAGCCCATTCCTGATAACAAATCTGAGAAAGAACCTATTGTCATCATCATGGGCGAGAAAGAGATGGTGAAAGCACTAAAAGAACCTGAAACTGAAGCTTTTGTCTTAATCTCCAAGCCCAAGGATAATATAAGGTCTGACCAAAATGATCCTATACCAAATGAAGCCAAGGAATTTCTTGGAAAATACAGAGATGTCACTGCTAGCGACCTACCCACAAGCCTCCCTCCCTTAAGAGATATCAGTCACCAAATTAACTTGATACCTAGTTCATCCCTGCCTAACAAGGCCCCGTACAAGATGACACCATTTCAGCATGTAGAGATTGAAAAATAGGTAAGTGAACTGTTGGAAAAGGGACTCATTCAAAAAAGTATCATTCCATGTGTTTTCCCATCAATTTTTGCCCCTAAAAAGGATGGCAAGTGGAGGTTGTGTACTGACAGTAGAGCCCTAAACAAGATCACTATAAGATATAGATTCCCCATGCCCAGAATTGAGGATCTATTAGATCAACTAGGAGGTGCTTGCTACTTCACCAAGATAGAATTGAATTCTGGATACCATTAGATCAGGATCAAACTAGGAGATGAATGGAAGAAAGCATTCAAAAGTACTAAAGGTTTGTTTGAATAGTTAGTAATGCCCTTTGGGCTAAGCAATGCCCCTAGTACTTTCATGAGGCTTATGAATGAGATATTCATTGATTTCATTGGAAAATTTGTTGTTATTTACCTTGATGACATACTAATATTTAGTCATATCAGGGAGAAGCATCTTGATCATGTGGAACAGGTACTAAGGAGACTTCATCAGCACAAGTTGGTGATCAACTTGGAAAAGTGCATGTTTATGAAGAAGGAACTTGTGTTCCTAGGATTTGTGATCTAACAAGGTACCCTCAAGATGGACCTGGAGAAGGTTGAATCGATCATCAATTGGCCCCCACCAAAGAACCAAGGTGATGTAAGAATCTTCCATGGACTTGCTACCTTCTATAGGAAGTTTATCAAAAAATTCAGTCATGTGTGTTCACCAATACTTGACACCATTAAAGGAGGTAGAAAGAATAAGTTTTCTTGGACAAAGGAAGTAAATGATGCATTTCAATACTTGAAAAATAGAGTTTCTCAATACCCTATCTTGGTTCTACCTGATTTCAACAAGGTCTTCACTGTGGAGACAAATGCAAGTAATTTGGCCATAGGTGCAGTCCTAAGCCAGGAAGGTAAGCTAGTTGCCTTTTTCTCTGAGACATTAAATGAGGCCAAAAGGAAGTACTCAACCTATGACTTGGAACTCTATTCCATGGTTCAAGCCCTCAAGAAATGGAGGTACTATCTAATCCCTAATGAATTTTTGGTATATACTGACAACCATGCATTAAGTTTTCTCAATTCATAGGGAAACCTCTCTGTTAGACATCTTAAATGGGAGGAACAGTTGCAGGCCTACACCTTCAACATCAAGCACAAGAAGGGTGTAGCAAAAAAGTTTGTCAATGCCCTTAGCTGAAGAGTGGGTCTGGTTGAAGAGATACAACTTCAAAGTGTGGGAACTAATTCCCTCAAACACATATACCCTGATGATCCTGATTTTGTAGAGATTTTTCAAGTTTGCACAAAGATGGTTGGAAGATACCATACTAATTTTTCTGAACACCTGATTCAGAATGGACTCCTATTCAAAGGAGCTCAACTATGCATCCCTAAATGTTCAATGAGGACAAATATAATAAGGGAGAAACAATGTGGTGACCTAGGAGGACACTTTGGCATCGACAAGAAAACAGACATGGTGAAAAGAAGCTATTTTTGGCCAAAGATGAACAATGATGTTAAAAAGTTCATAGACACTTGCACCATCTTCCAGAAAGCTAAAGGAGTGTCAAAAAAGAAAGGGTTATACCAACCTTTACCAATTGCCTCTAGACCATGGGAATCAATCTCAATGGATTTTTTAATGGGGTTTCCTAGAGCAAAACAAGGTTTTGATAGTTTTTTTGTGATAGTGGATAGATTTAGTAAAATGGTCCATTTTGTACCATGTAAAAGCACAAATGATGTTTCTCATATTGCACATCTTTTCTTTAAAGAGGTAGTTAGGATCCATGGTTTTCCTCAAACAATTGTATCTGACTGGGATGTGAATTTTCAAGGCCACTTTTGGAGGACACTTTTCAAGAAAATTGGAACTAATCTAACCTACAGCTGTGCCTATCACCCACAAACAGATGGGCAGACTGAGGTGATAAATAGATCCTTAGGAAATCTCCTAAGATGCCTAACCAAAAAGTATGCTTAGAGTTGGGATCTACTCTTTCCCTAAGAAGAGTTTGCATTTAATGACTCCATGAATAGGTCAACAGGCAAGACCCCCTTCCAAGCAGTGTATGGCCTTCATCCCAAAGGGCCATTGGACCTAGTAGAACTTCCATATGATTTCAAAATCAGTGCTCAAGGACAAGAACTGGCAGAGCTTATTACAAAGGTGCAGCATGAGGTAAAAGAAACACTACAAAGATCCACTTTGAAATACAAGGAACATGCAAACAAAAGAAGAAGGGAAATCCACTTCAAAGTTGGAGACAAGGTATGGGCATTCTTGAGGAAAGAGAGACTACCTAAGGGTAGATATTCCAAACTTCACATGAAAAAAGTAGGACCATGTAATATACTCAACAAAATGGGTGAGAATGAATATGAGATATCTCTTCCCCCTTGCAAATCTCTCCAATTTTCAATGTTGTAGACCTCACTCCCTACAAAGATATAACAGGTTCAACAAATGAACAAGGTGAGCAGGTAGATATGAATGATAAAGACTATGTCACCAACCTCCCTCAAAGAAAACTAGTTGAGTTGGAGGAAATTTTGGACACCAAGTTGCTAAAGAAAACTAGAACCAAGAAATACATGCAGTACTTAGTCAAGTCGGAAGGCCTCCCCAACATAGATGCAACTTGGATGACTAAAGACCAGATCAAGCAACATGGAACTTCAGTGGAACAGTTACCCTCAAGTAGGAACTTGAGCTCTAAACTTCAAGGGGAGTATGGTGTAGGAGCACCCTCACAAAACTAAGAGTCTTTGATTATCTCTTGGATCCTTTGATGATCCTAGTAGTCTTTAGGACACTCTAGAAATAAAGGTTATGATTGGACCCTACTTGTAAGGCCTAGTCCCAAGTTTGGCATTGATAAGCCATTGGTCAACTATTGGTCAATAGGGCTCCTAAAACCTTAGAATAGGATATTTTCTTAGGATTTAATTTTTTAAATGTTTAGATCCATGTTGGATCATTAGACTTAGGAGTGGACCAAGTCAGGTCACCTAGGATAGAAAAGTTGCTAAAAATTTGTAAAAGTTGCTTTGCAACTTTGACAACTTTTTGCTTAAAGTTGTAAACATCCCCCCAACGGTCATATGGTTTGAAAATTAGTTAGTAACCAATGGGGGAATCCTTCATAAGCCCTACCAGGAGGGTGGAAGGAATGATGATGTAATTTTCAATTTCAAATCAATAAAATACTACCAATTCTTTGCAAATCCTGAGCACAGTTGGAGTGTACAGATTGGTACGGATAGGAGAGAATGATATTTTGAAACAAAATTTTTTTACTGTGAATCTACTTTCATTTTCAAGTGATTTCATGCTTTGATCAATTCTAGTTTGGAAGTTATCAAGGTTTTGGTCTAACTGCCTGGATTGTAGGCCTAAAACCAGGGTTTCAATTTGTTTTGTGTATTC
>MU224656.1:1144662-1164074 GCA_018584345.1 Thuja plicata | reverse complement strand
CTGCCTGGATTGTAGGCCTAAAACCAGGGTTTCAATTTGTTTTGTGTATTCTAGTCGATTCCTCCATGGGAATCTAATGCCCCTTGGTGGAATTTAGTTTTTGTCTATGCAATTTAAGATTATGCAGGTTAGATGTGGTAACTTGTAGGGGGGTGGGTTTGTTGTGATGCCCTATGTGTACATCCTTATGTGTGCACCTACCAGCGACTGAGTACAGTCAGCATAAATATTTTTTGGGGATTCACCAAGACCTAAAAATCATGATTTAGAGTCCTTATTTATTCCCTCATGTGTTCCCATAATTGGTTTTGGGATTGGTTCAGAGGAAATAACACTTGTAGTGCAATTATAGAACTAATTAGGCCTAATAGCCTTGTCTAGATTAGGTGGTTTCTCATTTCTCCTTCAGTTTCACATCTTGGTGCTTTGATATGATCCCTAAAGGCCAAAAGAGTATCTGAATCTCCAACTTTTTTAATACATTGTATGGAAGTACTTTGGTCTAGGATAAAAATCTCTCCTAGGAAGGGCTACAAGCCTAGTTTGGGGTTTGTGAAGCAACTATGTTGTATGGGTTGCTTTTAGGTGAAAGAACCATTGGAAATAATTGAATAGGACCTAATTATACCCCAACTATAATCATAGGTCAACAATGGCCCCTTAAGACATTTTCAGAGTATTGCTAGAATTTTGGGTCAAAGTGCTTGTGAAGCCATCCATGATAGAGGGTGTAATAGGACTGGTATAACCTAGTGATTAGGTTCCCCTTTTGGGTTTTAGGTTGTTATAGCCTAACCAATTCCTTTTCCCACACTTGTGATAAGTGTGAAACACTTTGGCTTTCAATCAAGGAGTCTTGGGAGATACATTGCCCCATTTTGGGTCACTTTGAGGCTTCCAGTTGCCCACTTTGCATCAGATCTTCAGCCAAATAATATGTTAAAGCTTGTCCTTTAATTGAATTTTGAGAAATTAAATTAAGATAAAAAATTTTAAGTAACATCACCCACTTTGCAAGATGTCTAGAGAGATCAGTCTTTGAGAAAAGATGTTTCAAAGGATCAAATTTAACAATCACATTGACTTCAACATTTAATAGATAATGCCTGAGTTTCTGACAAGCATAAACTAAAGCTAAGAATTTTTTTCCAAATATTTATATCTTTTTTTTTAATCAAGTAAAGTCCAACTAATGTAGTACACATGTCTTTCTTTACCTTCACTATCATGCTGAGCCAACAACACACTCACCGCATTTGGAGTGGCTAAAGTATACAGATAAAAGGGTTTATCAAATTGAGTAGGTTGCAAAATAGGAGGATTGGTGAGATACTCCTTAAATTTATCAAAGGATTGTTTACATTCCTCATTCCAAGAGAAATTGGTATCCTTTCTAAGAAAGTAAGTAAAAGGAACAGTTCTATCAGCTAAGTTGGAAACAAAGCGATGAATAGCTTGAATTTTTCCTTGTAAACTTTGTAACTGAGAAATGTTCTTAGGAGGAGGCATATTAACAATAGCATCAATATTTTTAGTATCTACCTCTATGCCTCACTTAGAGATTATAAACCCCAATCACTTACTGGAATCAGCTCCAAAGGCACATTTATTAGGATTCAATCTCATATTGTAACTTCTAATCCTTTCAAATATTTGTCATAAAATACTAACATGACCTCCTCTTTGAATAGATTTTTCTAAGATATCATCCACATAATCCTCAAGAATCTTATGAATGTAATCATGAAAAATCAAATTCATGGCTTGCTGATAAGTTTCTCCCACATTTCTTAATCCAAAAGGCATCATGACCCAACAAAATGTTCCCCAAGGTGTTATAAATGTGGTCTTAAGTTGATCTTCAGTAGGAATAAATATTTGATTATAGCCCAAAAAACCATCCATGAAAGATAATAGAGCATGACCTATTGTTGAATCCACAATCATATCAATATCAGGTAATAGGAAATCATCTTTTAAGGATGCCTTATTTCAATCTTGAAAGTCAGTACACATTCTTATCTTATTTTCTCCTTTTGAAATGGCCACAATATTTGAAATCCAATCTGAGTAATCAATAGAGAGGATGAATCTAGCATCCAATAATTTTTCAATTTCAACCTTAACTAATAAAGCAATTCCTAGATTCATCTTTCACATTTTCTGCTTCACAGGTTTAGCATTTGGTTTTAGAACAATATTGTGAGTAAAAATCTTATGATCTATACCTGGCATATCCAAATATGTCCAAGAAAAAATATCCTTAAATTCAAGTTAAAGGGAAACCAACTGATCACGTTCATCTTGATTCAAACACTTCCCAATTTTTATCATCTTCTCAGAGTCATTTGCATCCACTTGAACCTCAATAGTCTCAATTATTAGAAAATTACTTTGTATCGGAGAATCCATTGGTAAAGGAGAAATATCGTGTTCATCATGTTCTCCAAAATAAGATTTTGTATTTAGACAATAGGGCTTCCTTCTTTTATGATGAAACATAGGTAGATCCTCATAAGCTCCTAAAAAATCTGCTAAGGCTTCATCTTCAGGAAAAACATCCAAGATAGGCTTTTGATCCATGTCAAGGAGGAGTAGGTTAAGCAACTTCAAATGTCCACCACAGATATGATTAACATTTAGAGGAAAATCTGATGGTTGTTTGTAAGGATTGAACCCCAATCCATATGTATAATCATAAATTTCATTGTACAAAGGTACTTGTATACCTTGCTCGTATTTACCACATCCTTTCCCATTAAATCCTGATTTCTTGAGCAGATGATAACTAGAACCATATCTATCGGCCATATCAGATTGAGTCAAAGGAGTCACATATGTCACAATGTCATAGCAATCAGGTTTTATTATTTCAATTGTTTCTTCAATCGAGGCGACAACAAAGTTGCTTTTTAATTTTGCATAAAGTGGGGAAGGAGTAAAAACTTGTATTTCAAACCCACTTTGTTGTTTCATGAATTCCAAATTAGAAACTTTATATTCTCCAATAAAAGAAGGATTAAAGTACAATGTTCCCCAATCATCCCCAGTTAAAGAAGAAGATGGAGCTTTAGTTTGTTTAATCTAAAGTGACCTTTTAGGTTCTTTACATGGTTGGAGAGGTTCGGAAACTTTAGCATATTCTGCATTTAAGCAAGGATTCAGCGCATCATCCGCATGTAGCGTATACATCAAATTGTTATAAATGAACCTAACCTTGCGATGAAGAGTAGAAGGAACTGCATGCATAGTATGTAACCAAGGTCTACCTAAAAGAAGGTTATAATTAAGAGGTCTAGGCATAACATGAATAGGTGTATTGAGAATAACCAGACCAACTTTAATAGGTAGCGTAATAATGCCCAAAGTTCTCTTTGCAATATTATCAAATCCATGAATAGGGATATTATCAGGTTGAATAGTTATAAGATTGGCCTTAATTTCCTTAAGCATATCCATGTTACAAACATTAAGCCCAAATCCATTGTCAATTAATGTTCTATGAATGATACTCTGATTAATAGAAACAACAACCATAAGAGCATCATATTGATTCTTCACCTCAATAGAAGGTAAATCATCATCATCAATAAACACAATAGGAGGTACAAAAGGCATAGTATGCATGCACTCCAAAAAGGAATTAATATTATCTTGGTTAGGAGGTGAAGCAGGAAGGGTAGATAAAGCCTTTTGTAATGCTTCATGATATGTTAGGGAAGTTTGAAGCAATTCCCATAAAGATATCTTAGTGGGAGTATCACGTAATTGTTCAACTAAGACATACTCCTTAAAGGGAGATGGAAACCTAAGTTCCTGAGAAAGCATAGGTTTAGAAGGAGGTAAATAAATTGGAACAATAGGTTGAGGGTTATTTTTTGTGCGATAAGCATGTGAAACAGTCCGTGTTATCAAAGAAATCCAAAGGATCTCAAGGTTTACCCTTAATTGTTATTCGAGGACATCCTTTTAATGTCAAAAAAGGTTTAGGATATAACATTCTAGGTGCATCAATGTTGAAAATAGTGGAACATGAAGGTAACCACACACACCCCTATGGTAAAGGTCAATTGAAGATATTGTAGAAGAGGGTGAAATAGGAATATGATCAATGGAGATTGTATTCAAACAATTTTCATCCTCACTTCCATGTACCTCATTAGGGGATCTATCCTCTTTTGCAATAAAATCCTCATCAAAGTATTCAAAACAAAAATCATACATGTTGAACACAAAGTAGCACTACAAACATGAAAAATGTAAAAAAATTTGTATTTTTAAAGAAATTTTGTGATTTTTTTTTAATTTTTGAAATATAAATGCAAGATCATAAAAGAAATCTAATTTTATATGCATGTAAGATCTAACATAAAATGCAAATCTAACACCAAAAAGAAAGAGTTGTCGTAAATGAGTTCACCAAAATGTATGGTGGGAAAATATGGATAGGGTTTAGAACAATGGGGGTTTTCTCATAAAAGAGACCCTATGCCTCTATTAACCACGTACATTTAATTCTAATGATAAGGAATATAAATCTGGAAATTTTTGCAAAGAATAATGAAATTAGATAGAATAAAATACATACCTCATAACATAGCAGATCTGGAAATTGTTGTTTTCTGGTGTCTGTATCGAGTTTTTGGAAATTTTGCAACCAGATCTGAAATGGAAACACAAAGATAGAGAAAACCCAAAAATATTTTTATTTTCTGAGCCAGGTCGACCTTGACCTAAATATGGGGGCATAATTATGCCCCTTTATGTCAACCTTGACCTGCACTGCTCTGACAGAAATTTTGTTCACAGATCCTGAAATTTTGCTGAAAAGGGTATCCAAATCTGTTCTACAACTCCTGGAACAGCGACTATAGATATCTAAAAATGGTGTTTTGGGGTGGCTATATAGAGCTTTTCCTTAGTCAAACCCACATTTTGGTGATTTCCACCTCCACGAATAGTCAGATGTAATAGAATATGTGTGTGTGTTACTCGTAGGAAGAGCTTTGAATGTGCAATGCCAAGATCTAATCCTCTAGATCAAAACCCTAGCATGAATTAAAATGAGAGAGAAATGAATAGATTTTAATATGATAAATAAATCATACCAAGCCCCCTGAGGCTAAATTACTCCTACCAAACTCACAATCAGTAGTTGCTACCCCATGTTTGTATCTTTTGAATGCTTGAATGTTTAAAATAGTAGATCAAAGAAGAAGGAAGGATTGAACAAGTCTTTCTTGCTCCAATGAATGTCCACAATAACTTGTCCACAAAATCCTTTCTTGCATCAAGGCATCATCATATTTTTTCCTCCTATATCATCATCTTCCATTCTTGCGTCATCATCTCATCATCTCCCAAAAGAAGGCAAACGAGAGTGCTTATATAGAGATTTCAAGGTAAACCTCCTAGGGAAATGTGAGGGCCCCCTAATTCAAATTTCACCTTGAATTATGGTCCAATCACAATATCCAACTAAGGAGTAAATTCATTAATTAAATTTTGAATAAAAACCCTTCCGCATTCAGATCCGGGGGCCAATTTTGAATCTAGGGCCCCACTATGATTTAAACTTGAAAGAGGGAACCAAAACCCAAAAAAGGTCAAGTTCAACCTTGACCTTGACCTAGGTCAAGGTCAACCTTGACCCTGACCTAGGTCAAGGTTGGCCTGGACCCTGACCTAAGGTTTTAGGCCAATCAACTTAGAGTGCTAGTGAAGTTTCTAGGTCGGCTAGAGACCTAGGATGATGGGAAAATAGAACAGGGTGATGGAAAAGAGCACAGGGGCCTAGAAGAAGTGTGGTGAAGGCTAGGAGGACCAGTAAATAGGTCCTACCAATAAAATAGAGCCACAAAGAAGGAAATCAAGGAGAATCCTCAAGATCCTAACCCTAATTTTACCTAGAAATGAAGAATTACCAAGTGCAGATGCATCCTAAATGCAAATCTATCATGTAAATGCACTAAATGAGGGTGATAAACCTACAAAGATGGAAGTGCTTCCATTTTAAGATGATACACACTCTTATCATAGTTTGCAAATAGTTTTCAATATTAGCTTTCATTTATTTCTCCCTTTTTAGTTTGCATTTAGGATCATCGGGCTCTTTTCATGCATCTATTTGGGGATTGAATAACATTGTGTTGGAGAGAATATCCACACAAAACCTAAAAGAGAAAATTAAATGTTTCATGGGTGCACTCATTTTAGCTCATCGGAGGTTGTGTGAGGTTTTTATGTGTAGATTAGATGTTTTACACTAATTTTTATTTATTCCTGGCTACATAGAGTTGGTCTTCTCACACATACATTATTGCACACCCATCAAATAGAAATTATGCAAACATGTCAAACAGAAACTATGCATAATAACTTTTCATATTTACGCATGACTAGTCAAACCTATCAAACAAAAACTATGCAAGATGCATCTTCAGGTGGCATTATTAGTAAAAGTAGAGTTACAGAAGATGATGGATGCTAAATTCATTAGACCTATAGACTATCTTGAATGGGTCTCCAATATTGTACCAGTAGGTAAAGCTTCTAGGTGTATTTGCATCTGTTGAGATTTTAAAGACTTAAGCTTAGGATGTCTCGAGGATGATTTTCCACTACCCAACATAGACATCATACCGGACTTGACGACATGACATGATATTTTATCACTTATGGATGGATTTTTAGGAAATAACTAGATCAGAATCATGGTGGAAGATCAACACATGACAAAATTCACCACACCTTGGGGTACTTTTTGTTACCAAGTCATGCCCTTCAGACTCAAGAATTCTATATACACTTATTAGCATGCTATGACCACTATCTTTCATGACCTCCTGCATGATATCTATTAGGATTAAATAATACTGAGAGGGGGTGAATCAGTAATCTACGACTTTGGTTTTAAACTTAATAAATTCAAGCTTAACCATGCAATTACTGAAATAATAAGATCATACACATAAAGTAAACAACTCATAACACCGTGATTTGTTCATGGGGAAACCCTGGCCAAGGGAAAATGTCAGTGGGGATGATACCCACAAATAATGCACTAAGAGTATAATGTCCCTGTTAGGAGACCTAGCCCTATTAGGAACTAAATATTACATTTAGTACATATCCTTGTTAAAGGATAGAAATCTTGTTAGGGGTATACAAGGATCACACTGCTCTTACAATAGAAAATTGTCTTTTACAATGATTTATCAAGAAGTGAACTATACAAGCATCAGTCCCAATTATAGCTTGCAACATCCTTTGTCTGATTTTGACATCAATCCATCCATCTATTCCATACATGTCTTTGCATCTCAAAACATCTTTACATATATACTCGATCTCATAACTCTTCCATTCGGCTCACAAATACATCACAAAATGTGTCCAACAATTAATAAATTAGAAAATAAAGAGTCGATGATCATACATAAACAAAGTAGGGTAGGACCCAAACCAAATCAAAAGTAGCACTTCTGGATTCCACATTATACTCCCTTAAATATCGCGACCACTTATCTGCCATGTTTCACTGATGTATTATCTTGGCATAACTTCAACAAGTTGTAACTCTCTCTAGTCAACTCCAAAATGAAAGTGACCTTAACTAAAGGTCTAATGTGTCCCATAATACATTATTCTAATCTCATGGGACTTGATTCATGACATACTATGCTCTCCAGTCAAAACTGTGTAATTGTACCCTGTCAACTACTTCCTAGACTTAGTCATTTTTCCAAACAGAATCTCCAAATCTGGAATGCACTCCTAGCGACCATGCTAATAAGTAGTGTTGCCATAAATAACAACCTCTATTCTATTCTCATCATTCCACTTGCCAACAATAACATGGAATATTATGTGGATGATATCTTAGGAAAATAAAAGGCAATAGAATCACACATTTCTATCCTCACAACAATCTTTGATAGGTTAGAGAGATACAAGGTTTGACTGAATCCTAAGAAATGCATCTTTAGAGCACAATCAGGGAAGTTGTTGGGATACATTCTATCCCATAGAGGAATTGAGGTGGACCCAAAGAAATTAAAATTCATCCTAGAGATGTCACCTCCCATGCCAATGAGACAACTTCAGAGCCTACAAGGAATACTTCAGTCAATTCATAGATTTATGTCACAACTAATCGATAAGGTTCATCCCTTTCTCATGTATTGAGAATAGATACCAAGTTCCTATTGGATTGCTTATGTCAAAAATTATTTGAACATCTCAATAAGTACCTAGCTAATCCACCAGTGTTGGTCCTTCCTATTATAGGTTGACCTTTGTTTCTATACATATCTAGCACTATTGTTGCACTGAGTGCTCTCCTTGCACGGCTAGATGAAAATGGAAAAGAATGAGCGATCTACTACCTAAGAAAAACACTAGTCAGCTATGAGTTGAATTACACATCCATTAAGAGAGAATGCTTGTCTGTTTTCTTTTATACACGTAAACTTTTTCATTACATGCTTAATCATAAAACTCAAGTCATTGCAAATATTGATCCACTAAAGAACTTGTTATCTAAAGTTGCTCTTACTGGTCATGTTTCTAAGTGGGTTATGATCCTGAGTGAATTTGACATCGTGTATGTAGATAGAAAAGCTATCAAAGGACAAGTGATCAAAGATTAGCTAAATAAATCTCCTATTCTAGGAGATCGTCTTATAGTAGCATATTTTCTAGATGAATCCATCATGACTGTCAACCCAACTATACAATTGAAACTCTATTTAGATGGACCTTTTACACATAAAGGATCAGGGGTAGGAGTATTTTTTATGACATCAGAAGGAGACATTATCCCTAAATCCTACAAGTTGCAATTCACATGAAAAAAACACATTTCAAAGTATGAGGAATTTGTAACAAGACTTAGTTTGGCTATCTAATGGAAAATCACTAGTCTACTTGTCTTCGATGATTCTTAGTTGGTTATTAGGAAATTTAATGATGAATATCATAAAAAGGATGATAAAATGCTACCCTATCACACAGTGGTTGAGGATCTAAAACAACACTTCACAAGTATTATATTCTAGAAAATCTCTCAAGCAAAAAACAAAGTTGTTAATGTCATGGCCACCATTGGGTCATTAATATATATGCAAGAATATAGTCACAGGTGTAAGTTTCCTTTTTAGAACCTTATAGTCTCTTCCTATGACATGTTGGAATTCAAAATGGTGTGTGATATTGTTGGTCTTGATTCCCCCTGGTACCAAGATATTTACTCTCACCTCCACGATGAGATCATTTTGCTTCACCTCACACCCAACCAACGCAAAACCTTCATTCATTGCACTTCCCAATACACTATCCTCAATGATGTCCTCTTCTGAAAACACTTCAATGGAACCCTCCTCAAATGTCTTTACTCTAAATAAGATAAAATAGTAATATAAGAGGCTCATCAAGGAATCTATGGGGCTCACTCCAGTACACTCACTCTTGCAAATAAGTTGTTGCAAACAGGTTACTATTGGCCGACCATGGAGCAGGATGCATATCACTATGTGAATAAATATGTTCCTTATCAGCAGCATGGTGATTTGATACACGCACCATCCCAATCCCTTCATCCCACCATCACACCTTAGCCTTTCTCCCCTTTGCAACTTAACCTTTTTGGCCAGATATTTTTAATTCCTTGAATGGCCACAAATACATAATTTTCACCACTAAGTACTTCACTAAATGGGTTGAATCCATTCCCCTTACATCACTAGAAAACAAATTGCAAACTTTATCTTGAACTAAATTATATATCGCTATGGTGTTCCTTAGGACATTATCACTAATAATGGTACACCTTTCAAAAACAAGTATGTCACAGATCTATGTAAAAAAAAATTGGTATTACCTAGCACTATTTCTCCAAGTACTTCCCACAAGATAATGGTCAATCAGAGACTATGAATAAAACCATTCTGAAAATCTTCAAGAAAACAGTCGATGATGTTGGTCGTGATTGACACCTCCATCTGAACCCCTTCCTCTAGGCCTATCACACTCCCACTGGAGCCACTCCATTTTCCCTTATATATGGTACTAAGGTGGTCCTTTGCATTAAAATTGAGCTCCCTTCCCTCAGAATCTCCCTAAATAATATGATGTCCAAACAAGAATACTGATTCAGTCGTATGCACGAGCTTGAACTCCTTGATGAGAGACTCCTCAATTCCCTAAACCACCTTCACATGTAACAAAATTGTTTGTGCTTGTAATTCAATAAGAATATCAAACCCCATGAGTTTAAATTTGGTGATCTTCTCCTACAACACAAGATGAAGAATCTCAAGGACCATGAGAAGAAAGGAAAATTTGAGACTAATTAGTTGGAGTCATTTGTGGTTACCACTAAATTTAGGTATGGATCATCTTAGATTTCCACACCAAAGGGAGATCCTATCCCTGATCATGTCAAAATTCTACATCTAAAATACTTTTATGCGTAGCATATCAAGTAGTCCCTCCTACTAAATCAGAAAAATACAAAAAAAAATCACAAAATGCAAAAAAATACAAAAGAAATTTTTTTTTTTTTAAAAGTAAAAATAAATAAGCGTCCAATGGTGAAAACTTAGTTATCAAGCACCTTGTACAATTACCATGGTGAAATATTACCTTATGTGCCATGCATAGAAAATTTGGATCCACCATCTATCAAGTTCACTTTCCATCATCCCACGCATTTACAGCTTCCTGCATCCCCACCCTATATCTATGCAGGAATCCTACCGAGTTCCATTTAATTTGCACTATCCTATCAAGTTTGCTTCCACTTTCACCCTGTCAATCCTCTTACCCCTTCATAATGAGGTGTTGTTTATAATCATAATAAGGATCCACCATCAGTTTCACATCATCCCATCACACTAAGCTTAACCCCATCAAACTAAGATTTACCCCGTTACACTGATCCTATCACAAACACTTTGACCTCATGAGTTTTAACCAAATCAGTTCTCAAATCAAGTTTCCTAGTTACTTGTCCATTTTACAGCTATTGCCAGTGAACACCTATTTTGACATCAATCAATATTTTCTTGTTAGGATACATCCTTCCTGCATTGACTTATCAATCCTACCTAACACAATCTTGTTCATGGAAAGAACTTTGGACTGAATGGCTACTTAGTCATAGGGCCTTTTTTATTGATTTTATCTTTGTACTTCAATAGATCCAACTCATGATTGCCTCGATCTTAAATATCTTGGTGCATCTTGAAAGGTGTATATTGTAATATGTGTCATTTGTGGAATGATCTATTTATAGGTACTTTAGTGCATTTTTGTTGGTTACGTAGTTATGGTTATGCATGCCTCATTAGGGGTAGGGTCTAGTACACTTTCCACCAAGTCCCTCATCAAGACTTGGGTGACTCGGCCTCCTCATGAGTGACACTGCATTAGTTCCATCATGATTGTTAATCTGCATCTATGTTCCTAAATATACCTTATCTGTATGAGAGTGTAGTCCATGCAAAGGAACCATGTCATTTATATTGTCTAGCATGTGATACATACATCCTTTTGTAAACTTAAACTAGGGCATGCTCTCTACATCAACATAATATAATACTCAAATTCCCCATTGCATTTAGTTAGGTGCATTTAATTAGGTTTCCATGTTGAGGCTCCTAATTGTTCCCTAATCCCCCACCCTAGTTAGCTAAATGTCCCTCCCAATTTTGTTGATACGCACAAAAACACATCTCATTTTAGAGGTCTTAGTTGCAATAGATTGCCTAGCCTATTAACTTGCATTAGATTTCATCTCATATTAGGTTCATTTAGTTACATCTCATATTCATTGCATTAGGTTGAATATTATATTTAGTTGCATTTCATTTACATTAGGATTGTATTTCATCTTTCACATCATATTTCATCCTTCATCTTAGGATTCATTACATTTCATTCATTAATTTATTTCATTAATCCATTTTATCCAATACATTATATCCCTATCATTTCTACATCCATTATATATTTAGCGTATCACATAAATCATTAATTATTAGGTTCATTCCATCCATTCATCTATACATATTGTCCACTTGTCATTATTCATTACATTTGCATTAATCCACTTCAACATTAATTATATATCCACTAAAATTCTTTATCATATACATTCATCATAATAATAAAACATTCAATATCCATCATATCCATATACAAACATATCAACCATATGTATCAAGATGCATACATCACTTCATAAATCTGTCTTATCCATACATCATCCTAATAATAACCATCACGTACAAATCTCATATACATACTCCATAATCACCTGCATCACCAATGTTAGAATATCATCATAATAATTTCATGTAGTATAAATTACATATCACACACATATTGCATCACAAAATGTTAGTATCATCATCTGCCTAAGAAAAACATCATATATAAATGTCAATGCATCCATAAGAAAAACATAAACATCATATAAGATGCACTGCATCAAATAGCTCATAAATGAATATAGAGTCCATCACAGTCCATCAGCATCATAGTATCACATAAATCATAAATAGTAAATCAAATAGTCCAATCGAATGGTACATCAAAAATATACATCATATATGCATCATAATTTCACCTAGGTGTCTCTATACATCTCATCTCATACATCCAAAAAACAAATTGTGTATTAATAGGACTAGGGGTCCCTCATGAAGTTGGCTGGGATGACCCTCCCCCAATGCCATCCCTAGGTGGTCTAGGTGGAAGACTTTGAACCATGGGATGCCCTGTCTGTGCTCTGTGAACATTTCCTCTTAGATTATGAAGGTTGCCTCTAATCCTTTGGGACTTCCTGATGGTATAGACCCATATAATATGTAGCCTCTTGTCCTACTCTACCTACATCCCTATGCACTGTGAATGCATCCTATAACACTCGTGTCACTCTCAGCTTCCCTAAAGATGTCTATCTCTCTATCTCTCTTCTCCTAATATGTGGCATCCTATCTCAATGAAGTGTCTCTCTCCTATGTCATCTCTAGCAGATGCTTCTATAGATCATCCTCAACAGGTACTCCTGATCCACTAACCCTATCTAGGGCCTCATCCCTCTACCTCTGCATATATGATAATGGAGTCTCTAGGCTTGTCACTCATGCTTTCTCTTTCTGCAACTCACCTAGAAACCTAGTCACCTCTATTTTCAAGCTTTCCATCTCACCCTTGTTGTGTTCCTATCATGCTCCGAGTCCTCATCTGTACTCTGCTGGTATCTCTCTCTTGTGTGACCTGAGCTAGCATATATTGTACCCAAACTGGCTCTATCCTAGGTACCATGTCCTGACCCCCACATTCTTATAGAGGTACCTATACTTTTACCTATGGTGGTTTGTGTGGTGTTGGTGGTGCATGTTCTTGTAGTTGTGTTTGTGCATGTCCCTACATTAGTGCCCTCCTACACTGAGACTGTGGGACCCTCCTACATAATACCCTCACCCCTTGTTATTAATCACTTAGGTACATCCCCTCCACTTCCATCTCCTCCACCATTAATGTTCATATCCCCCCTGGCCACTCATGTGGTGCTATCTATAAGAGATTTGTAATTCATATGTGCATATGCCCTACCCACCATGTTGAATAGGTTGTTGACATACCAACATCATCCAGTCCTGGCCTCCATACCCATGGCACTGGTGTCATGGTCATCCAAGTCACTCTAACTATGAGGACATCTGTGTACCTCCCCCATAACCCTTCCTCTCACATTACATGAGGATGTAGTGTGTCATCAAGGACTACATCCTGCTACACCCTAAATTGTCTAATCTCCCATGATCGGTGGTACCACTCAATCTGGTGGATGGTTTAACCCATCAACTAAAAATTTGTCTACATAAAACTGAGGTATTAGACATCCTCCTCCTTGACCTCTACCCATGTCTTCTCATCTAGATATACCCATATCTCGTAGGCTTTGAAAGGTATCTAGGTGAATGTCAACATCTCATCAATGATCCTCCTCCTGTAGTCGGTCTATCCTACAAAAGTGTATCTCATTGCAAGCCTATCATAGAAGGTGTATGGCTCTTTATGTTGTCTCGCATCCCAAGTCTGGATTGGTCAGATCATTGTAATGTTCTCCCATGCCCACACTAATAGTAACATCACCCTTGTGCCCAGGTTCCACACCCCAAGGTATGCACATATGTACATATCATGGTAGAGCTAACCTAGGATAGTGTACCCCCAATAAAAGGTGGTACTCAACTCAAACATCTTTGTGAGTTCCCTCTCCCATCTCATCCCAAATCCATGACCTGAGAGGTCATCCAACATGCACCCTCCATTAAATCCTACCAGGTACAAATCTAATCAGGGCAATCTCTGATCTATGGTTGGTTGTCATGGAATCCATGTCCCATCTATGGGAATCCTCCTCCCGGACCTCTGAAATGTGAGCTCCATGTAGTACTCAGAATCCTCCAATCAATACTATGGGATCGGTCCTCTGATCAAAACTCATAATATCCACAACACGTCCAACAATGTGATGTTAGCATCCCTAGTCGATAGGTGGAATGTGGTCGTGTCACTGTGTCATCAATCCACTAGGGTGGTCATCATCCCATTGTGCGCCCATAGTCAAGGCCACTAGTACACATGGTCCAACCTTACTATTTTAAGTAGTCCTAACCCATCTGTTGTGAGCTTCTCTCACAGCTCCATCATAGGCAATTAGTTCTCTTGTGATCCCAATGATGCATACTCTGCATGCATTCACCCTAACTATGTCAATAAATCTTCTAAACCTATCATTTATAGCCCATTTCTTCTCAGAACCCATTCACAAGTGGGGCATCTTTCCCCAAATATATAACCATCACCCTTGGTTTGTATGTCGCCACACTTCATTTTTCCCCTCAGTGACATTTTCCTATCTTTAGCATAGACGCCTGTCTGAGAGAAGATGCTAGTTTGGTACACCGGTGTCTCCAGTGCATTTTCCCCCTTCCTGCATCTGCATATACATTGATCGTTAGACCGATGTCTATGAAGACTTTGATTTGGGGATCAACGTCTCCACCCCACCCAACTTCCTTGTGCCTTTATGGTCCTATGACTACTTCCTAAAGCAATAAATACCAATGCAAAACATTAATGACAAGGTCTAGTTTCATCACCTACCAGTGGATTCTACTCTAATGATCGTATGTAGATGCACACATGCTCCCCCAGTTATCCCTTTTGCCTCTGGTCAATCATATTCGCTCTAGATTCTCTCAAATTTACTATTACAAGTGTCAAAAGTGACCCTTTGTAGGGCCCTTTGATCCTACTTATATCCACCCTGACCCATTTTTTTTGTCTTGGTCCCTGTTTTCTATCCGGCTTCCTCCCATACCCTACTGATCATGCAATTTTTCCCCCTTTCTCATTCTCTTCCTGCTTTCTCCCTAATTTTTGCCTCTTTTCAAGAAAATTCCACAAAAATTGTGTCTCACATTATTTTCTCGAGGGGGCATACTCTTTCACCATCATTGCTTTAACAAGACTCCTGGATACCTAATTCTCTCTGGAGCATCTTATATTCTTTTTCTTTGACATGACATCATATTCGACGACGCATCAAAGAGGGTAAAAATATAGGCGCCTAAAAACATCCTTAGTCACATAAAATTAATTAAATTAATGTCCCCTATAACACTATATTTAATTTTAATTAATTAATTATACTTGTTACATTCATCTATCTATTTAATTAAACAGGTTCATTCTCCTAAAGTATTTAAATTTGATTTAAATACTTGCCCTTAATATATTAAATCCTATTTAATATATGATTCTCCATTAAATAAATTTTTAATTTATTTATTCCTCCTACCTATCTTATTTCTTCTCAATCTTGGTTAATTTAAACTAATCCTAAACCTAGCCTAGATTCTTAATCTATACCCATCACTATCCCCCTGAAGCCTACTCCTCTAAATAATCTTAGATTAATTAGCCTAATTTTGTAATTCCTACACCAATTAGCCTCCTAATGGTGCTCACAAATGTGTGAGCACCCCTTCTATGGGATTTGTCCATTTTTCTTTCCCCAAAATATCCCAATCCCTTTCTCTTACATCTTGTCTCCCCTTTCTTCTTTGAAAGATACTCACATGTGACTCACTTTGGGCCTCCCACCCTCTTATACTTTTCATTGAGCCATCACTTTCAAGAGTTGCTCACACGTGTGAGAAACACTCCCTCTTGCATGGCAAGCCCTTTATCCCATGTGTCTCCTATGTGGATGCCACATAAGAACCATCTTAGGGGCCTTAGCTCCTCATTTTCATATTGTGTTTTCATTGTAGTTTTATAATTCTCATTTAGTTTTCAAGCTTTCATTGCATTTCATTTCACTTTCTTACTTGGTCTTAGATTTTGTATTCATCTCATAGTTATTGTCATCTTATATTTTAGTTTTTTTGCACAACATTTATTTTATCATCTTGAGTCATGTTCATTCAGGATCTTGCATCTTAGATAATCACTCTTATCATAGTTTGTACATAGTATTCATTAATAGCTTTCATCTAGTTCTCCATTTTTTATGTTTTCATTTAGGATCATCACCCTCTTTTCATGCATCTATTATGGGGATTGAATAACATTCTTTTGGAGATCATATCTACACAAAACCAAATGTGTAATGGGTGCACTTATTTTATCTCATCGGAGGTTGTGTGAGATTTTTATGTGTAGATTAGATGTTTTACACTAACTTTGCTTGTTTACACCTGACTACATAGAGCTGGACTTCTCACACATACACCAGTATACCTTTGTATATTCTCTCAAACAAAAGTTTGAAGTCTTTGAGTATTTTTAGGAATTCAAAGCTTTTGTAGAGAAACAAATAGGGAAAACCATCAAGGTTTTGCGCACTGATAATGGAGGGTAATATGTCAACTAGATGTTTGAGAATTTTTCTATCTCAAAAGGCATTGATCTTCAACACACGGTTCACTACACTCTACAATAAAATGGAGTTACAGAATGATAGAATCAGTCCTTGAAGGAAATGGCCAACTATATGATTCACTCCAAATCATTGGCACCTCAGTATCAGGAAGAGGCCATCAATTGTGCATGTTATATCCATAATTGATTTCCCCATCGAGTGGGGAAGGGGGTAACTCCTTTTCAATATTGGACCAGTCAAAAACCCAAAGTCACACACTTTTGAGTGTTTGGGTCTCCTACATGGACCCATATTCCAATAGAGAAATTCAAGGCTATGGATTTGTAGAGAAATCCTTGCATATTTTGTGGGTATCTAGATGGTGTCAAAGGATATAGGCTTCTCCATCCTACCACACATGATATTTTCATTGAGAGGAGTGTTCATTTTGAGGAAGATACCTCCAGTTCTTCTTCTACCACTTCTCCATCCTTCATTCATATGGAGACATTGTGACTACATGATGATAGTTATTTCAAGGATTTTAATCTTCCTGATCCTACTAATGAGTCTTCTTCTGTCACTTCAAATGATGATGATGAGGACCCATCTTTGTCCTCTCTTAGTCGTCATTCAAAGGGTGATGTTTATCCTCCAAATTATTCTCATTCTCTAGCTATTGGGCCTCTTTGGCCCTGAAAAACATTGGAGTTAGTAGGTGATTGGGTTGGTGATCCTTCTGATGAGAGAAGAACAAGGTCACAGTTTGATAAAGCTCCACATCTCTTTATTGCTACAATTTTTGATCCACAATCCTTTCAGGAAGCTTCTAGTGTCCCTAAGTGGGATGTTTCTATGCAAGAGGAGTTTACTTCCTTAGAGAGGAACCATACTTCAGATTTAGTCCATCTTCCTAAGGTAAGAAAACTTGTTCAGTGTAAATGGATTTATCAAAAAATAATTGTTGTAGATAGGTCAATTAGGATCTCCTGGTTGCCAAAGGATTCTGCTAGGTTCCTGTGATTTACTACTTTGAGACCTTTGCACTAGTTTCGAAGATGAATTCCATATAACTTGTCCTTTTCATTGTAGCAGTTCACAGATGGGAAGTTCATCAAATTGATGTGAAGAGTGATTTTGTTCACTATGACGTCCAAGAGGAGATATACATGGAGCAACCATAGGGGTTCATTCAGGATCCTTCACTTGTTTTTTGCCTTCAAAAGTCTCTCTATGGCCTTAAACGGGACCCTTGAGCTTGGTATGCTAAGATGGAATCCTTCCTTCTATAAGTTGGGTTCACTCAGTGTCATTCTAATCCAAACGTCTATCTTTTGTAGTAGGATGATACTCTCACTTTCCTTGTTCTCTATGTTGATGACTTGTTGATCACGGGGAGTCACTCATTTCACATCACGACACTCAAAATTGCCCTTCATGATTGGTTCTTGATGTCAGACTTAGGCCTTCTCCACTACTTCTTAGGGATTGAGATCACTCAGTCACCTTTTGGTATCTTCATTGGATAGCCTAAGTATGCTCTTGATATGCTCTCCAGATTTCACATCGTTGATTGCAAGCCTGCCTCAACTCTATTTCTATTAGGAATCAAAAATTGAGGCTTCTTGTTCTTTTCCCTTGGTTGATGCTACCTTTTATTCTTAATTAGTTGGTAGCCTCATATATTCGACTCACATGAGGCATGATATTTGATATGATGTGGGCATAGTCTCTAGGTTCATGCAAGAGCCACATTAGTTGCATTGGAAATAAACTAAGAAGAATCTTCATTATATCTAGGGTACTCACATTTATGGGATTCATTATGCAACAAGTGTAGATACTTACTTGGTAGGATACAAAGATTCAGATTGGGCAGGCAATTCTCAAGATCGCAAGTCTACTTTGGGGTATTGCTTCTCTCTTGGTTCAGGTCCAAGTTCTTGGTCGGGAAAGAAGCACTTTGTTATTTCTCTTTCATCCAATGAGGCTGAGTATCAAGGAGTGCTTAATATAGCTACTATGTCCATTTTGGATTTAGAACATCCTCATGAGTTTGGAATTCATTTTCGAAAGCCAACAACCATCTTTTGTGACAACCACGGTGCCATTCAAATTTCTCACAATTTAGTCCATCACCAGCGGACCAACCACATTGAGATTCACATGCACTACATTCAGGAGTTTATTCATGAGCAGGTCCTTGAACTTTAGTAGTCTCAGACACTAGATCAGACTGTAGACATCTTCACCAAACCCTTCATAGAGAGAGAGTTCATTCATTTACATTATTTACAAATTACAATCAACTCCTTATGTGAGTGCGTAAATGGGTACCTATTAGATGGACACAAACACTTCAATAGATCATTGTTTTAGAAACATGGGGTTAGTAAAGGTACGAAAAACACATAAAACCCACTAAAGGCGACCTATTGCCTTCTAATCTAGGAAGAGTATGAACACC
>MU224656.1:1092841-1131583 GCA_018584345.1 Thuja plicata | reverse complement strand
AGGGAATATTAATAAATGAAATAAACTTATTTAATTCATTTAGAAATATAGGATTTAATTATTAAAACAAATAAATTGCTTTTTAATAATTAAGGGACTATAGCCATTTTAATTAAATTAATAGGATAGGGGAATGGGTTGGATTGCAAGTGATATTTTGATTTAGAGATTTATTTAATTCCATTATAATTAAATACTATAGCCATGTTTGATTTAGATTTGATCTGATTGGTCGATATTGAATTGAATTATATGGCTATAGTAGATAATATAAATCAGTGATAAAAATCACCTAGGACATTAAATTGATTCAAAGAATTATGCCAAACAGTAACAGGGTCGTTTGGACATAACTCGAGGGCATGATCACACTTAGAGCAAATAGGGTCCATAGTTGTGACAGACAGAAATTAGGTGGTTACACCTTATAGTGGAGATTTTTAGTTTCTTATTTTGTCTCTTTTGGAGAGGAATTTTCTCCCACTGGGTTTTCTCCTTTTCTACGGTTATGAGAGGTTTCATTATAGTTGTACATAGGTACCTAACATGGATTTTTTTCTGGACCATAAGCATATAACCTACATTATTATAATCCCTAAGTTGCACTTAAGGGGCGTGTTGGAGTAAATGGTATTTTTTCCATTTTACTCTTGACTTAAGTTTATTTAGGTGAACTTATTTACTAGGTGGATATCAATTAGGTGGATATTGTTGAGTCCCACTTGGAATCTAACCCATTTTATGATATGGTTGAGTCCAATTTGAACTCAAACTCTTCTAGAGGATATTGTTGAGTTCTATTAGGACTCTACTTCCTCCTGGTTGGGACAACCCTTGTCTACAATGAGATTTATCTCAAAGGGAATCTCATTTATCAACAATCTCATATTCACAAGAAATCCCCTTCTCATCATACTTTGATTTCTCATAATAAGGATTCTTCTCGCCAAATGACCCCCTTATGAGAAATACGTCCTTAGGTTGAAAATTCTTACTAATCCCCACCAAAGTGTTCATTGTAACATGGATGTTCTATTTTGAATATAAAAACCTTTGTTTAAAGGTTCCTTCTAATGAAGATGCTAAGAGTTTGAGATTTTTATAGGAAAGTGAAGTTTCAAATATTGAAGGAAAATTTTGAATAGAGGTTAAGGATTGTTAAAAATCAACTAATAGGTACTCAAGAAGTTTTTGAATTTCTTATGGTCTTCTCAATATATATTTCAAATTGATAACAATCAATATAGCAACATTAGTCACATTTATCATTTTTGTTTACATAATTATATTATTTCTTATTTATCTATTTTTCCTTCCATAAATAGATGCATCTCCTAGTATTTATTATTTTTTCTATAGCTAAATTGAAATTTAACCCTTAAAATTAAAATCCTAATGTTGAATATAAACCATATACATGAAAAAGTTTAAATGCTAAAATTGAAACCCTAAACCCTAAATTTAGGTGCATTAGATTTAATTAGAATTTTTATTAATAAATAATTTTTGACTTATTATATCTTTTGATTTTAATTTGTTTACTTATCTTTGATTATATTACTTTGTATGAGCCTAGAATTAGGATAAATGGAGTTTACATGTCTGGGCTTAAGCTTTAGATTCAAGCTTGTACAAATATTTGAGAATGTTCTTTTTTGGCAAAAGGTCAAAAACTTGAATATTATATTAATATAAAGAGTTCATATTTATAGATTACAAAATGTCCCCCAACTACCAATTCAAAAAAAGCCACCATGGACTCAAATATACAACTAGAAGGAAACATTATCCCAATCCCAAGAAGAGTTAGATGACATAAGTATTAGCTAGAAGATTAGCCCTTAACAATATACCACGATCACAACCAACTAATTGTACTATAAGTAGAGAACTGATAATGTGACTACCATAGACATCATAAAAAAATAGGAAATTTGGAATTCAAAATACAAACTAGAAACCAAGTAGGAATTCATGAAGTCATAAAAACACCAGGGCCATTACCAAAACAAAACCATAGTAAGCAAAAGTTTAGGCCAAAAACTAAAATATACCACACCAAGAGACATGTGAAGTCTCTGCAGCTTCATCATGCACTGGAGCTTTATCTTTATGAATGCGGGTTGGAGAAGGGCCAACAAATCTCTCATTAGGTTCCTCTCTCAAATGTAGAAGTGAAAAAGGAGGTGTCGCCAAAGGCCTATGCGTCAAAAACTTGTGAAGAGCTAGGAAGACCCAAGAGATGTTGGCTATATTATTAGGGGATATAAAATTATGCAAGGAGGCCAACTCTTTTTGAATATATTACCAATTATGATTGACAAGTCATATTTTAATTGCATCAAAGACTTTAATATATTCTATTTTTTTTCCTCGAGAACTAGGTTGGAAATGAACCCCTTACCCATGCCTTTCTCTAGAAGAGTTTATATCAGTGAATAACACTATCCAAAACATCCTCAAACACAAACTCCTCTATATCATAGTTATTCTCCAACTGATTCAAAGGCTCATCTGGAAAAGAACCAGGAAGAAAACCTAGAATCCTTGCCCAATACAAAAGATTATTACAATATATTGTAATGTTCTACTAGACATCGAAGACATTAAAGTCTTTCTTCACCCAATTCCAAAAAATTGAGATGCCTATGGATAGTCATTTAACATTTACATATTATCTGGGATGCATGTGTTTATTTAGCCTTCGAAGGTAATTCCATTAAAATTAAAATAAAACCATTAGGCATTGATGTGCCCATCACCCAAAGCAATTTCAAAATTGATCAAAAATGCAGTAGCAGCATAAGAGTGTTGCCCTAAAAGCCACACATGTGTATTCATAGGGTACGCAAAATTGGCTCAAAGTTGCCACAAAAACTAGAGCTCCATAATTTTGAGATTGTTGAGGGATTAAAATTTCTCTGTCAACCCTACCTGCACCAAAAAACTATGAAAATGAGGGGGTAGTCATCCTTTATACACCAAAAATGAATGCACGGGCATTACTCTTCCATAGCAAAGGGGTCCCTTGGAGTAGACTATGATTGAAAACCCTGGGACCAACCAATGACTATGGCCTCCCAATCTGAGTGAGGTGCATCTTGAGGCTCACTTTCCCATCTCGAGTTAGCGATATCCCTACCGTTGTGGAGCCTAGACAAAGAATTTGAGCCGCATGCCATAATATCAGTTTGTAATATTCTTAAACCAGAGGTTGCAATGCCAGTGATTTGGATGTTTAGGTTAGGGACAAGAGGTATACGAAGAGACTGTGACTAAGTGTGGAAAGACGATTCTGCACCTACCATTGTTGGTAAATTTGGAATTTCAAACAAATCAAACATTGCATAAAGAACCTGCTTGGTCCCTTCTTCCAACTCTTGTCCTAATGTATGACCCACGGACTGTAAAGGATTTTTCACTTTTTTGGATTTTAGTATTTTTTAATCCAAAAGTAGGGTTTTGATTTTATATTATAAAGTCCAGACTTATATTCAAGGTTGTAAAATATTTGAGAATTGAATAATTGTTTGTGAATAAATAATTAAGGAAAGGCGTATTCATTAAATTAATTAAAATTGATTAACTTAGTAATCTATATTTGTTCTTCTTTCTTAATCTTTCAGTATGAAAGTGTATAAGTCTAAAAAGTTAGCACCCATTAATTTGGAAGCTCTAGGGCCTATTTGGGCCCCATTTTAGTGATCTCCTCAATTATGGATGTGTTTATGCTTGATTTTCACACTTTTCTCTTTTTTTTGCCCCAAGCCCTTTAATCCTTCTTAGGCCCTAAAAATTATGCCTCTAAATTTACTCTCCTAGGTAAAGGTTGAACCACTTTTGATCTATGCCTTTGGCATTTTAAATTAGTGGGTTTTAGGACCGATGCACAGTATTTTCATTTTCCCACCCACTGAGGTTGGCCTCCACAAATTAAAACCCCTAAATCACTATAAAAGGAGGCCTCTTCCTTCATTTTTCCATCTCTTACAAGCTTATGATCCATTATCAATTGTAACTTATGATCTAACATCCATTATATCTAAGCATTCAAGCATACAAGCCTAAGATGATTTAAAGAAAGCAAGGATTTGGCTCCAAGATTTGAAGACTATTGGGTGAATCTCTCTCTCATGATGGAGTGGTGGTGGAATTTCTCAATTGAGAAAGATGATCCATATACTTTCTTTATTCATTTCTTTCAATCATATCAAGCATACATACATTCATGATCCATGATTTGGAAACTATAGATCTATTGCATTGGTGAAGACATCCTACCTTCTACAATTCAACATACAATCAACCAAGCATACATCTTTCTAGGTATAGTGGATCATATCAATCCACAAGGGTTTAACAACCAAGGTGAATACTTACTTTTGTCTTGTTTTACATGCTTTAATTATTTTATTTCAAGGTTAATTCCTAAACAAGGGCTTGACCAAGGCAAGCCCCTTTCTCCAAATAATTTATCCTTCTCTTTTGTGTGCAGGCGCAGGTTCAGAATGGAGATTTAGTTGCAAATCTAAGAACCCATTTGAGAGAACTTTCCATATCCATTTTCTATTTCAGATTATGATAGTAATGGGTATAGGTCAAACCTTCAACATATACCCTAACATTCAGAATGCATAATTAAATTACAAAACCAGAAAGATAGTCTGGAGACTTTCCCAAATCCATTTTTTGTTTCTAATTTTGAGCAGATTGGGTATAGGTCAAACCTTTGACCTATGCCTGGGTACAGGTCAAACCTTCAAACTCTACCTAGATACAGTTCAAACCACTTTGACTTGTTCTTGAGACAAAATAGAAAGTTGTAGATAGAATATCAACAATTTCACACCCTCTTCCTCTTCTATTTTAAGGTACACACATTATTTTTACTAAATCTTGCATCTAATTTACACATTGGATCAGATCAATTATTGTACATTGCTAATACATCTTCTCTTAATCATAAACATAAGACCTTTTATCATTTTCTTCCATACGTTTACATCACAAAAAGCAAAGCACCCTAAATTCTCCCCTAAACTAGATCTTGAATTTTTGCCCTTGCATCCTTTGGGTTGTACAAAATCAAATTTGGCTTGAGGATAGGATTTAGGGTCTTTCCAATGTACATGTGTGACTTGGTGGTTGACCATTGAGCACCATTTCACCATATACAAAAAGCTTAAAAGTAAGGAAATCTATACTACAACATGATGAATTCTACAACCATATAAAGGTAGAACACCTAGTTTATATTGTCACAACCTTGTTTCTTAGGTTGTGAGATTTAGTAGATTTCATTATTATTGTTTTGTTTCTCAATTCACTAGGTTTTCATTAAGTTAATTATATTCTTACAATATTTTAATCAACTAAGCCTACATATAATAATGAGAATAGTTGAATAATTTAGTGATATCATGCAAAATAAAAGAGTTTCTTAGTTCTGTACAACCAGATAGAAAAATTCTTGACAACTATGAATGATGAACTAATGAAAATTACACACATGTGGAAGTGCAATGAAACCATAATGTATTTTACCAAACTAAATCAAACTTAATAATTTGTTATATGAATAATTACAAGTGCAGTACTACTATTTTTATGCATGTTTGTAGCTAATATCACAAAGAGAATAAATCAATAACTATTGTTGTACTATAATTAAAAAAAAATTATTAAGGTAAGTGGGTACCTTTAAAGGACCCAAACCCTTGTATCAAAGAAAATATAAGTGGGAAAAAAGTTCCCTAACCTTATACCAAAGAAACCAAAATGTGGATGGAATAGGCCCAAATAGACCATAAACAACACAAACAAGAGAAAGATGAATAACACAATAAGGTTGCCAAACAACACGACAAACAAAAGAGAAAGTAGGAACCATTGATGTCCCATGTATACAAACCTAAGTCAGAAACAAGTTGACCTACCACCCACAACTTAAGTGTGAGTTTTTGAAGAGGAAGCAAGAAAATGATTTCTTTCTTCTATCGAAAAAAATCCAAGCAATACTATTATTCAAATACATATGAGAAGGGGAAGAAAGAGGATAAATCCCCTTGGAGGATTTTTAACACATGAAGAGGGAGAAAAAGGATGACAAGGTGAAAGGTGATCATCCCACTCATGAGAAATCTGGAGTTGAGTTGAAGCAACAAATGAATTAGGTTATGATCATAGATCAAGAGGTTCATTAATAAAGTCACATCATAAGGCCACACTAGAAGCTATAATAAAAAAATTATTTCAAAAAATTACAAAATAGATTAAATATGTATATAACTAATGTAGAAAAAATAATATATTCTCAAATAAAATCTTACAAACCCATCCAAGTTATCATGACATAGAATATCCAAGTTATATCATTAAATAAATAATATAATCCACAAATATTTCAAAATTAGGTATTCCATATCCAAATGTCTTCTAATGTCAAGATGGGAAAAGGAATTACACAAATACTTTTCCACCAACTATTGAATTGAATGAGGGTTACACATGCTCCACCTTATTTAGGTGGCACCCATCTTTTCACAGGCATGGTCTGAAAAAAGTAATACACGGGGAGAAAATCAATGAAATCTAGGATCAATAAATTATAAGTCAACCCATCACATTGAGTGCAACTTGTCAGTAGTTAATCAACCAACCCTAACTAAGATTTGACATTTTATTACATGTTTTGTCTTGATAATTAGGATGACATATTAGGTCATTCATTATGCACCTAACTCTTAGGTTTTTACAAGTTACTTACAATAAACATAAGTATAATATAATTGTGTGATGGGTTGGACACATAAATTACTTTGTACCCTGAGTTCTTTTATAAGAAGATGACCTCTCAAATTTAATCTCTAGATTATTCTCTCTCTCTCTCTCTCTCTCTCTCTCTCTCTCTCTCTCTCTCTCTCTCTCTCTCTCTNTTTCTCTCTCTCTCTCTCTCTCTCTCTCTCTCTCTCTCTCTCTCTCTCTCTCTCTCTCTCTCTCTCTCTCTCTCTCTCTCTCACCCCATGTACATGACTCAAAAAAATTTATGCAAAAGATGACTAAAAAAAATTGGAATTAGATGGGGACCATGAGCCTTACTACAATAGTTGTAACCAAACCACACTTATTTTCAATTATCTACAAACATGTGAAATGATGACTTGACATAAGTCTTAGGTTTAATAACAAAGGTTATTGAAAAAATGTCATTCAACAATATAAAATTCATAACACTCAACTATCATATGATGATTCAAGAACTACTTGATATGATAGATTTTAAAATATTTAATTTAATTCAATAATTCTAGTAAAATCTCCTAAAGGTGATATACTCAATGTTTGGTTGGAAAATAATATAAATAGCTCTATTGGACAAGTATTACATACTTTGTGATTTTTTTATTAAATTCATTTCATGAAATACTTAGCCAATGAGACTATTTATCTATATTTCTATCGACAATCCAATAGAAAATTTAGGTGCTTTTACTAATTTGTAGCAATCTCATTAATTTAATAATTTAAGAGATCTTGATTAATTGATTCAAAAGAAGTAACTTTGAATGTACCATCACCTATCAATATCACTAGATATTTGCAACAATAACAAGAATGATTATTGAAAGTATCAACTACAAGAATTTGATTTATTTAGCTTTTTATTAAGGAATGTGTCTTTATATAATATTGTAGTCATTTCAAAATAATAATTGCATAAGTTTTATATCATGCTTAGTATAGTTAAAGAATTTTTTTATTTGATGATTGTGTGGCCTACATACTTTAGGTAGTCACACATATCTATATATTATAAACTTAGTCGTTGAATCCTAGGGGAACCATCAAATTAATGTAAATTAAGTGTTAATTTAATGTGCAATTGTATTGTTGATAAAAATGCTTTATCTAATGAAGGGCCATATAATATTTTAATGCTTGCAAATTGAAGTTGGAGCTCATTTATTCAAGCTAAAAATTAGTGTTACACTCTATACAAACAATATGACCTCTAATTATTTAAATAAAAAACCAATGATACCTTCACTTCTTCTTTGTTGCTTTAGATTATCAAAGAAGTAAATAATTAACAAAAACCTATTTTTTTCAAAACTAAAGGATTATGACACCCTAAAAAAACTAAAATATTTGATAAAACCTATTTTAAAATAGAGAAAAGAAGATCAAACACTAATGACTTGGTAACAACCTTTGTACTCTTAGAGATTGTGTGCTTTGAAATATGTTGAGGAAGAGAGGGCCTCATAATTGTCTAAATCTATGGCATCTTGATGATGTTATTTTAACAAGCACAAATAGTTTCCTCTTTGGCAATTTTCTCAAGATATCATTAATATATATTCATAATCCTCATGGCGTTGCTAGAAACATTGGTGTTAGGATGAACTTGTTTAAGAACTTTACACAAGTAGATCTGGGTAGTGTGGTTTCTCTTTTTAGTTTTATTATTGTCTTCCTCATCTCTAGCTTTGTTGGGAACCTTCATTTCAGATTTTACAACCTCCTCAATTCCCATGGTGGGATATCATCATTCACAATTTTTTTTCTTTCTAACAGAATTATTATTTTCCTCACATTCCATTGATAACCACTATACAAATTATGAAGCCAAAAAAGCCAATTATTTTAAAATTTAAAAAATAAATTTTATATATATATATATATATAATTGTACGTTAATGTTGATCCCTAAGAGGCTCGCACCTAAATATGGGTAGTTAGGAAGTTTCATAGGTATAGGACCTGTTGTGCCCTATGAAATGACCTTTGGGTTTTTAGAAGTCGAATCTTCATTTTTAAAAGGATTTTGAGAGGGAAAAGCAGAGTTTATCAAAGTGAAAGATAAATTAAGGTAGTGCACTAGCCAAGGCAAAGCTTTTAGAATAATTCAAAAACTTTCAAGCTAGGGAGATAGTACTTTTTGAAAGGAAGGACGTGATGCACCACAAACCCTTCAGGGTTGGAAAGACAAAAAAACACATAAAGTGACAAAGACGTAAAGTGTAATATTTAAATCTTCACTCTGGGTAGCACCTACAAGGGTCTAATGAAAATACATGCGTCCTTATTTTTACAATAGTTGACCATTCTAGGGATTCTATTAAAAATGGTACAATTCCTCTTCTATTTTAGAGAGAAATAGAAGAGTAAATGGATGACATGATCTATAATATGCTAAAAAAATCAGAGGATAAAGAGATCAACATTAGAAAATAAGACATTATACACACATTAATGGTAATAAACACATTGATAAACAATAAAAGAAAGGAAATGAAGGAACAATCTTAATATTTTATCAAGAGAAAACATGCTAAGGGTGAAATGCAAGTTGCACATTACAAAGTAAATAATAGAAAAAAATCTCCTATTGAATATAGAGATTTTCCTAGAATGATGAACACTTATGATCTCTTCAAGACAATATGAAATTACAACAAAAATAGAGCTTGATTGAACTCATGCAAAGGTCCCTTTATAGAAAGTCCCTTGGGTTTTTATAGTCATGCCCCTATTTTCATGTTCCAATGGTGTGTGCATTCAACCATGATGAATGTACAACTACCTGTATATTAGATATTTTGGATCATTTACCTTGCAGGAACCCAAATTTGCAAATCAAAATTACACATTTCAATAGCTCAGGGAAGTATTCTTTACACTCATTTCATTCATGATTTATGTATTTCATGGTTTTCTATATGCTATTGTTTAAATCTTACATCTCTCAGCCTTCATGTTTATATTTAAATTCATATTTATAGTTCTTATGTATGTCTTTGTGGGTTTTTATTATTTTATACTTTTATATAAATCCGTCCGGTGATTTAATCTTCAACGTAGATCTGACTAAATCTAACGGTCGGCGTGATTCCACAAATAGAAGATTGCATGACCTTTATCCATCGTAGGATTATGATTGATAGCCATGTGTCTTGGCCCCACTAAAGTCTAAGTGGAGAAGAGCAAAGATCAACGGTTAAAATTTGGATATGATCTATGGTCAGCGTGATCTTGCAAACATAAGATGCCCATCCTTTATTCATTAAGGGATCATGACTAGCTGCCATGTGTGTTGGGACCCACATATTCTGAATGATGAAGAGGGGTAGATCTACGGTTAATCTTTGATGAATATCATATCTCATCTATGGTCAGCACGAAGCCTCAAAGCCAAAGATGAACATTATTTAATCTTCAAGGCATTGCAACATGTCAACACATGTCTCGGGCCTGCAGGTTCTAAAAAGTGAATATGTGATGATCGACGATTAATGTTTGGCAAGGACCTATGGCTAGCATTATCCCTCAAATCAGAGATGATCATTCTTTATCCTTCAAGGGAACGCAACTGGGTGACACGTGTCCTGGGCCCGCAGACATTTTGAATAGTGAGACAACAAGGATACAAATGGCAATAAATGATTCGTCAAGTAGGAGAGCAAGGATGCACATCATTTCTGAATCATATTAAATTACGAGCTACTAAAACTTTGATCTTTCAACACGTGGGTTAGATCAATGGTGATCTTTAAAATGATCAAAAAAGGTGATTAAGTTTTACAACAAGCAGAAGATTGATCTACGGTTAAGTGAGATAAAGATCTATGGTGGGTGTGATACCACAGAGTCAAGATGAACAATTTTTACCCATTGTGGCATTGCAATATGTTGACTCGTATCCCCAACAATAAAAAAGACAAGAATCTTTAGTGGTAGCATTGATGAGATTTATTTGCTTCGTTTTAATATTTTAACTATATCTTTATATCTATGAGGTTTTTGTTTATCGTTAGATACGTCAATGTCTTCATGCAAGGTTTGGAGGTGGCGGATACTATGAAAATATATGGTGATGAGATAGTGCAATCTTCACGACTGAGAGAGATGATCACATGGAGACATTTGTTGAACAATATTCATGAAGATATATGATGCTAGAGATAGTCGACAACATTGATGATCTAATTCTTGTTGACAAAGTTGTTCAATATACCAAAAATAATATCTATTATCAGAAGTAGAACTATCTGGATAAGCATATGGTCAAAGCACCATAATGACTACATGCAGTGTCATTAGTTGAATTATTTGAGACAAATCACATGTGATTTGTTAACAACTATTATTATTATCCTTATGGTCGACAACCATTTCAAACAAGGATGGTAATTACTCCTTAATTGTAACTAATATTTAGTTGTTGATCCTAGGATTAGATTTTTGTTATGAAGAGACACATTGGTCTGAAGCTTGTATGCATCTCTTGGACTTTATATAAATAGGGATTCCAAGACCATGTGAAAAAGGGATGACTAGGATTATTATCATTATCAGATTGGATAGATTTGATCAACAACTGTAACATGAACCTGGATGTACCATTTTTTTTTAAATCAATAAAGATAAGTGTTTTTTCTTTCATATGTGGGAATTGATTCAACTTTATTTTTTGTTAGTCCCTTGGATAAAATCTTTTGATTTTCCTCAAAGTGATAGTTAGCTGTTGCATACTTTTGATTAAATTTATAGCTTTATTATCAATTGGTCTTTTCATCTTGCATGGTTAAATTCAATTGATTTGTGGCAAAAGTCAATCAGTCTGTCATTTGAAAAGATAAATTTAGATGAAATAGCTATGGATTTATCTTGAGATACATGCTCATTTGAACACCTTTAAAGTGATATGTTTCTTGCAAACTGTCTCTAAGGTTGTATATAGGGTTGGGATGATTTTGACTCTATTTCCCATGATAGAATAGGGAACTAATCTATTCATTTATTGGATTGTGGCTATTTAATTCATTTTTTAAGTTTGGTGATATCCTATCCATCTGTTCATTTCAATTTACATACATATTTACTAAACATTCTTTCAATTTAACAAAGTATTTCATTCTTGCAGTTTATGATATATTGCTTTCAGTTAGATTTCTTTCAAGTACCTTTTCCATACTTGAGAGAGAGGATTGGAGGTGTGTTCTATCTTCTATTAAAATCCTTAAGACTTTAAGGATAATTTTAAGGTATAGACTTACCAGCCTTGGCTCTGCAGAGATAGAATTGTAGAAGATTCAACCTTGCCTTGGTTGAATCTTGTTAGTTGGCCAAATCATTTGGGTTTCCCATCATTGGATTGGCATGTCCATAGGAAATCCAATCTATTGATTTGAGCACCAATAGATTGGTGACTCTACTAGGGAGAGTTGCTCACAATAAGTATTGTGAAGTTACACAAAGTTTCAAATTTCGCAGATTAGATGATAGTTATACCAATTTGTTTGAAAGTGCACTCTGCGTGAAGGAAGAATCTAGAAGACCAGGAAACAACATTTTCCTTGATAGAGGTGGTGACTCTATTAAGTAAAACTTTTCAGTCAGTGACTCTACTAAGGGAGAAGACTCAGAAAGATATGGTAGTTTTCCTCTTTGAAAAAGTGGACAATTTTGTTTCAGGATGTTTTAGCCATTTCAAAAAAGACCATTTATTCTAGATGGAATTATACCATTGGATCTTAGGATATTTCAGTGCATCCCAAATAAATTATTCACTAAACTTTCACAATTTGTACCAGATTTCCATGGAGAATGGGATGAATCAGCACTACAACACATGGATGCATTTTATGTATTCATATAAGATTATGAGGTTTCTATAGAGGATCAAGTGATGAAACTATTTTTTTGGACTTTAAAGGACTATGTGAAAGAAGCATATGAATTACTACCTACACAGAGTATCTCATCGTGGAGGTAGTTTGAGCAATGGTTTATTGTTGTATTTCATGATGCAAGTGAAGAAAACAACATGTGCTACGAATGGTGTGAAGACCAAAGTTACAGCATAGAAGAGGATCCTAGCATGTCTCCACTTGATGCATTTTTTAGTTTGGAGAGATTTGAGGGGGAGTATACACCATAGTTGTTTGTAAGGATGGTAAGCATTTATAAGGAGATACCATCAAACATTAGGCCTCCACGCAAGGAATTCATAAGAAAATTTCAAGAGTTGGGAACCTCGCCTGATCACCCTGATTTGAAGCTTTTCTTTCAACTATTAGAAGAAGATGATGAAGACAGTGAAAAGGAGGTTCATAATCAGATTGAACAAAATGGAGATCTCAGTGATGAAGAAGAAAACATGTGTTATGAACAAAAAATATGTTATGAATAGAAAGAAGATTCAAATTAAATTATGGAAGAAAAACCTTACATGCCTCCTTGTGATGCATATGGAGAATAAAATACCTACAGGATAGCTACAAAGAAAATACAAGATCACACCATTGATTTAATGTCTTGTTCAGATTCTTCTTTCAAAAGATGTGCAGAAGATGATAACTCCAGCCATAGCTACATATCTAAAATAATCAAACATATATGGCATGGCGCATTCATCAGATAATATGATGTGGAGGATGAACTAGTAATTGATTCATGTGTGGTTGAATTTTAAGGTAATAGATGCAGATTAATGAAATGGATGATGAAGGTTTACTCGGTACAAAAGAAAGTTCATCTTTGTTAGACATGGAATATAAAAAACATGTTGAGAAGAGTGGTCAAATTTTTTTCTCAATCCACCACAGTAAACAAATTAATGGACCAGCATGTATGCAAGAGGTACTAGATCAAGAAGATAAATATTTCCAAGAATCAAATAATGGAGATGAAATAGAACAGCATTCAACATATGAACAAAAATAAGTTTCTGATAAAAGCTTTCATGGAGATATGCCTAAGCCCTCTAAGTTCCTAAATACATTGTTTAAAGAGGAAGTATAGAAAGATATGCATGTGTTCTCTATGCCTTTGAAACCATTATTTGAATAATATTTTCTATGCCATCAAGTCCACCAACATCATGATAAAGAGATGTTAGAATAGTCCCAAAGGATAACTGAGAGGGGGTGTGAATCAGTTATCAGCTACTTTAATCCTTTTCTTTGCTTAGATACAATTAACATAAAGTAAATTCACATTCAGATAACACAATAGAGAACACAATAATTTTGCTTACGAGGAAACCAAATAGGTAAAAAACCCGGTGGGAATTAGCACCCACAAAACTATACTTGAGTATAATTATCCCTATTAGGAGATCTTGCAACCCTATTAGGAGTTGTTCTTTACAATGCAATAAGTACAGAGACCTGGTTAAGGGTCAGACCCTATTAGGAGTCTTTTAAAAATAACCCTGTTAAGGGTGAGGACTCGTTGTCCAAAGCTCAATGCTAAAATGATGAAGGCTACAACCTTCAGTAGAAAAGATATACACTATATCAGATAGATGAAGTGTTAGAGTAGACCTGTTATCTTCATCAGTTCCAGTGTGTTGTATACTTCCACTTTTTCTTCACATAGATCTTTTCTTGATGAATGAAATGTGTCTACTGTCCCAAAACAATAGACATTTTGTTCTGCATTTCTTCTATCTTTATTCTTCTTATTCACACTTGGTGTTCATCAAATGAACTACTATAAGTATCTTCTCCAAAGGATGTGATCTTCGTCAGCTCTAGGATTCCCTTCAATACTTCTTTATTCAGCCACATCATCCACCCAACCTAATTAGAAACATGCAACTCATACTGAACAGATGCGACGCTTCACAAAGTCAGCTCTGCCAAATTAACTCCACCTTCACGATTATGTTAGAACATGTTTGGTGCCTTTAGATAATTATCTTTAACTCATAACTAAACATGAATACAAACACACATATCCCAAAGATAGGCACAACTCAATTATTAATGTGATTATGTCGGCTCTCCACAGATAGTCTTCTATAACTGTCATAACTTATTAACATAACTCAACTGAAACTTCATATCAGACTCGGTGTGAATGCACATAACATCTAGAACATGTATACACCATGAAAATGAACACGCATAGCTCTAGAACATCTTTATAGATAATTGCATACAGAACATTGTTGTATATTATATGTTGTTATCAATGGCAAAATATATAATCAATTATTTGCACAGAAGCAAATCTCCAACAATCTCCCCCTTTGACATTGATGGCAACATATGATATCATCAACTCAAAGTGTCTTCCTTCTTTTTACAATCTTCTCAATATCCTCACCAAAGGTTCCTCTTCACTGTTGCTGCTCTGTATACTCCCCCAGAGTATATGCTCCCCCTTACTAATACTCCCCCTTTGACATCAATGACAAAGGGTGTTAGACACCATTAAGCATAGGTACTACTCCAAAAGTAGAGTAGTCAACCATTCATCAGTCACCAAGGACTGATGTTCTTGATGTAAGTTCTAATCAAACTCAGGATAGGGAATTACTCCCAACTCCTCCCTGAGATACTCAAAAGTATCTTTTGATAATGGCTTTGTAAAAATATTTGCTAATTGTTCTTTAGTGCTCACATAATTCAACTTTACTTCTCTGTCTGCAACTTTTTCTCTTAAAAAATGGTATTTGATCTCAATGTGTTTTGTCTTTGCATGCATCACAGGGTTCTTTGACATATTGATAGTACTAGTGTTGTCACAGTGAATAAAAATAGGATAATCAATCTGAATACCAAAGTCTTTAATCATCTATTTGATCCAAACCATTGTTGATAAAATTCAATGTTGCTGCAACATACTCAGCTTCTTCTATTGACTGAGAGATACAATTTTTCTTTTTACTTCTCCAAGTGACCAACCTGTCTCCAAGAAATACTATTCCTTCTGATGTACTCTTTCTGTCATCAACACAACCTGCCCAATCTGCATCTATGTACACATGAAGTTGTATATTCTCTGAGTTAGGATACCACAAACCATAGTCTATAGTTCCCTTTAGGTATCTGAATATTCTTTTTATTTCCATTAGATGATTTTTCTTGGGTTCAGCTGCAAATCTTCCAACAATGCCAACTGCATTAGAAATGTCAGGTCTAGATTGAGTAAGATATATGATTTTTGCAATCATAGACTTGTATAGTGTCTCGTCTACTATTGTGGAATAATCATCTTTAGAAATCTTGCTTCCTGTTATCATGGGGGTGCTTACTGGTTTGCAATCTTCCTGTTATGCCCTGCATCCCCGTCTCTACATTTTGTGTGTAAAATGTTGGGTCCCCCTTTTCTTTCTTTTGTTTGTTTTTTCTTGTGGCTTTGTCTTGTCTTTCTTTCCCTTTTGTTTTCTTTCTCTAGGGTTTTCTTCCCCGGCGTGGTGCTTTATTTGTTTGTTTGGTTTTCATCTCCAGGACTCTGGTCCTAGAGGTTGTCCATTGTTGGAAACCGGATTTCGGACTCCGGAATTCTTCGCCATGATATTCTTAAGGATATCATCACGAGGAACCCCCGGGCCTGGAGTTCAGAGGTTTTGCTTGTTCGGGGATCGCCGGAAGGAGGAGGATTACCTTTTTACCACGGGTATAAATAGAGGTCATTTGTCACTTTCACACTTACCGCGATTGAAACCTCCAAGCACTTAGAGGGAATTAAAGAGCGATTTTAAAGCGATTAACAGAGCATTTGTAGAGAGTTTACGATAATCAACGCTCAAAACTTTTAATCATTCTCAGGCAAGTATGAGTGCTTCGTGGTGGTGATTCTGACCGATTGACAACTTGAGCTATTGTCGAGCTCCAGCGGTAACCCTTCTCTTTCCTCCGCCTTCTACGTTCTCAGGTTGGTTTCCTTTGTCCGCTCTAGTTTTCTTCTATTTTCGTTTGGTTTTTGGTTTATCTTGCTTTGTTTTGTTTCTCTATTTTGTTTGGTTTGTTGTCTTCTAGTTCTATTGCCTGTTGGTGGGTCGGCTCTTCCCAAGGGTTGTCTGCCCTCTATGCAGAAGTGGTCCATCTATAAATAGTGTAAATAGTTGTATATATGTGTTTCTGCCTTGTCTGTTTTCCTGCGGGTGTCGTCCTTCATTGTATACTCATGTATATATGTGTATAGCTGTATGTAACCCCTATATATCTCCTTTTTTCTATATATATATCCCTCGACTCCATGTATATCCTTCTAGGTGGCTTGGCAAGCTGGTCGAGTTACCTCTGTTTTTGGTTTTCTGCCTCCGAGCTCGCTTCAGGGCAGAAAACCACCTGTTTGAAACTCGGCTCTCAGTCGGTTTCAAACAAGTGGTTTTCTCTCTCCTCAATAAGGTCTGTCAGAACCTCATTTATGTCCCATGCGCACAATCAATTCCAGCCAAGTGGCTTTCTCTTTTTGCATGTTTGGATAGTTGGCTCCGTCGTCATTACCATCACTTTCATTTAATACCAACCCACGTGGCACCCACATGGGCTTGATGGCTTGCCTTTTCACATGTCCTCGCTAATGATCATTTCCCCAGGCCTTGGGTCTCTTACCACCATCCATCCTGTGTCTTTGCCAAGTGTGATAAAAACTCCCAGACCCGGATGTCTAATGAAGATTTTAAGTTTACGATATGTTTTACTTTTCGGTTACCTTTGCATGATACTAACTTTTTAGGAAGGCAAACACCACGGTGGTAAGATATCCAGACCCTGGAATAATTATTTTGATAAACATGTTCCGACGGTCGCTTTTCCTTGTAGGTTCCTGGAGTTCATCTTCCAAACATGTCTGGGGCATCTGCGTCATCCCCACCTGGAAGTCTGGAACTACCAACCGCAGTGGAGACCAGGGAAACCATAAAATCCAAGATGGAGAAGGCCCTGGAAAAGCTCCCCCTCACCATAAAGTTTGTACAGGATAATGTCATTGTGGGCTCAAAGATTGAGTCCAAGGTAAAACTAATGACCGACACCAATGTCAGAACTTGGGCAGAAATGCAGGCCTTGGTGAAGATAATGCACATCCAGTGACAGGCTGGAGACCAGCTAGCAATCAATGTCGGAGGCTCTAAAATCCTCCGGGTAGCCTGCTTGCCGTGCTCCGTGCAATCTCTGGAGCTTATCCTAACATTTGCAAACAACTACAACTCCTCTGTTCAGGCCATTATGCTCATAGCTGCGTGTCCCTCAACCCAGTCACATTCCAGGCAAGCTTGGGTATCCCATAATTTGATAGGGCTACGGTGGTTACAAGGACCGATGCCTTGACCCAGTTTACACAACTGGAGGATGCTGCCCGGGTATATATGAATACCCACTGGCTTAAGGCCCCAAAGAGGGACCCAAAGAGAATGAAGATAGAGATTCCCCGCTCTGAATTCAAGGAGAGCATCCAAATGGGAATGATATCATTGGCTTGGGTCTTTAGGCAACCCTCTGCCCAAGAGTTTGCCAAATGGATGTACTATTTCCTCCTCGGCATCTCCACCAAGGGAGAATTCTTCGACTGGGCCACAATAATTTCCAACCATGTCGACTCCCAGTTCCAGCAGTTGAACAGGAAGAAGAAGTTCTATATGTCTTCTTATGTTTTCTGGGCCCTGGCGCAGCAAAGGCACCATTCCCATGGCCTACTTACTAACGGCGTACTCAGGATTGGCCTGGGACAAAAAGCACCATGGGACCATTTCCCACAGATTCAATGGGAGGCCAGCTTCCCCAGTTTCTGCCAGGTAAAGGACGCATTTATTTACCACCACCTGCTCACACCCACCCGAGATGTCGGATACCGCCTGTCCACTAAGGCAATGAAGTTGGTCCATAGTTATGGACACTATTATATTCAGTTCCAGTAGCATACATACATTAGGGTCACCGACTTCTCCGAGAAACCCTACTTGTTACCCAGACATTGTGGGGACAAGATCGTGCTGCTAGAATATTGCAGGCAAATAATGGAGGTACATGCCTTCTTTGCCCTCAAGAAGATCCCGAACATCCCGTTCCCAATCACCTGTGGAAACTACACATGCAGTCTGGCTACCGCAAAGGAGACAAATAATGAGCTGAAAAGTTATAACTTACAAGAATTTTATCTAGCACAAAAAAATTTTGATCCACATGGCAGAATTGCAGCGGCAATGCCCTGGGCTTCAAAGCCCCATCACATACACATGGAGGACTTCTGGGTAGACTGCCAAGATGATGTGGATGTGCGAAGCCGGCACTATATCAGAATGACGACCGACATGATGCATAAATTGAAGCTCCAGAAGTTCCTAGCAGATCCCCAGTACAAAGAAACGGGGGTGGATAAAAAGGCCCTTCCACCAGTAAATTGGGCCACCCAGGAAGGGCCCACTATTGAAGACTTCACTCGAGAGGTGGTCGAGAGAAGCCACACCTATTTTAAGAAGGTGTGCCCTGGGATTACCCGCCGAGAAGCCTAGCCGGCGCCAAAGTTAACTCCGGCGCCGGTACCTAAAATGACCCCGGGGGACAGGACTTCTTCACAGGGGGCAGATAAGGGAAAAAGAATAGCTACAACCCCTTCTACACAAGAAGTCCCCATAACGGAATAGATAAAGTAGTCAGTGGTAGCCTCCCAGTAGATGAGAGAGTAATTGATAACAAGGCTGGCCACCCCACCACTTATGACCGAGCCACTTCGTCCTCCTTCCTCCCCGTCATTGGCTGCCTTAATGGTTAAGGCAACAGGGGTAGACCCCCTAGAGGCGGAAGCAATAAGAGATGCGGGTCCACCTCTGGTTACCCAGCGAAAGAAGAAGCTCATCAAAAAGACCAAGGTGGAGCCAGAGCCGGAGGTCTCCCGACCTCAAGAAGTGGAGATCCTTTCTTCCAGTTCCCCAAAACTGGAGAAGGAAATAGAACTTGCAGAGGTCCCAACCAGTCCCCCTCCAGAAGAAGAATTTGATATATTTGCGGCCGATGAGTTCAGAAACTTATAGGGGGATGATACACAAGTAGAGGCAGAATTCCTAGGGGCGGAACAAGGGGCAGCGGAATAACAAGATATTGAGCAAGAGCCTGCACAGGGACAGGAGCAGCAGGCAGAAGAAAAGAAGCCAAAACTAGAGATTATCTCCGAAGCTCAAGCAATGCAAGGTCCGAGAGTGGACCAACAAAAACCAAGTGAACAAATGGCATCCGCTGGGGGAACCGGACCTTCAGAAATAACCGTAACCCCAGCCGCCACGTTCCAAGTTCCACTCCCGGGATCCTCTTTTAGGCAGGTGATCACAGCGGCCCAAACTCTAAATCTTGGCCCGACACCTCCCCTACTACCAAAAGAGGTGCTGACAGAAGAAGAGGCCCCGGCAGAAGAATAACAAGAACAAGAAGAGTAGCTTGAAGAAGAAATTTTCGAGGAAGCCTACCAGGGTCCAAACCATGAGATTGACATACAGGACAAGGCTGAAGAGATGGAGATTGAAAAGAATGTTGTTGTGGAAGAGATTGAGGCAGGGAGAGGAACGGATGAGGTACATGTTGCTAAGGAGCAACAACCACCGGACACTGGGAAGGAATCAAGAGAACAAACCCTGGTAGGAAGGCCACCCCTACCACCTCAATGGCTGATAGAGAGCAGGAAAAGAAAAGCTTGGTCCGCTCCTGTGATTCCTCTCTCCCTGGCCGAAATGATGGCCCAAGTTCAGGCCCCACCAAAGACAAAGAAAGCCCAGATAGTTAACACTCTTTGAATTAGGTCAGGTGGAGAAACAGTTGCCATTGTGGCAACACCTCCCCCAGACGCTGATGAAGCAATCGCAGACCACACAGATTACAATGTTGCAGAGGTGTCCCTAGGCAAAAGGGGAAAGCAAGGTGAGGTAGAATTGCTAAAGGAGGCAGCAAGGGCAGTGGAAGCCCGATATGAGAAAGAGGCCCAGAGGCTCAAGGCTGAGAAGGAAAAGAATGCAAACCTTATGGGGTTGCTTACTGAGCTGGCCCAACCCATTAACGCCGCTCCTCTGGAGACCTCCACATCAGAAGAACTACCGCAGAGTGACATAGACTCCCTGCGAGTAATGAAAAATAAAGCCCAAGTAGTGGATGAGTGGGTCGCCCTACAGATAGGAAACACCCGGCGTTTCCTAGCGTCCACCCTCCCAGATCTATACATGGCCCAGCAAGTTATTTATCAGGCAGAAGCACTTATTGAGCAGTGGGAGAGTGACACCGAAAATTACCAAGCATGGAAGGTGGAGCTCAAAGATCTCCTTACCTTGGGAGAAGATATAATTTCTGAATCCAAAATTCTGGGTGAGGAATAATTTGATTTTGTAAGAACCCAGTAAACGCTATAAAATATTCTTCTAATTTATACAAGTCTTTTGTAATAAAGGCTTCCAGGGCTGATCCCCTTAGCACAGATATGTATACCCCCAAAGATTCAGTTTTGGGAAGTTTTGATGAAATAATGAAGTCCCGGTATCAATCCCCGGAGGGGATAGATGGGGCCCAGATGGCAAAATTAATCGGCATGATACTTAAGGGTCATGACGTGGCAAGGATGGCAGATGAATTCAAAGAAAATGTTACAGACCTGGGGGAACAAGTTGAAGTGGCCAAGCACAGAAGGGCCAGTCTAAAAGATATAGATGAAGATGGCATTTCCTGCCTCCTCCAAGCCTTCAACGACAATAAGCAACCTTGAGCTTTCTCCGGGGGCTGGGGAGAAATCCAATGTTGAGTATTCTTTATTCTTTTAGGGACGTAAGTTCCCGAATCCTAGAGTCCCAGAGCCAAAATTTTGTATTCTTTAAATTGATCTGTGTACCAGTCCCTGAGGTCAACCGGTCACTTTCAAAAGTGGTTAATAAAGGCTGTCAAAAGGTGGTTGGCCACATCAAGGGGCATCAGCTCGACAGTTGATTTTCTGACAAGGTGGTCTTCTCAAGATGCTGCTCAAAGGTACACCTGGCACATTGGAAACAGGGCACCGCATTTTCCATTTATGAGGCATGTAGCCTCGGTCCCCGGGGGACCTACTTTCTTCTTTCTCCTTTCTGGCTCTCTTCTCGAGACTGATTCTTCTGATATATATTCTTATCTTATTCTTCTGACATGGCAGACCTATTCCATCTCTAGGTCTTTTGTAAGGTGGCGCAAGTAGTACCGGCCCCCAGATATTGTATTTTATTGAAACATGATTTAAATAGGGTTAGGGTTATAAGAGAGTTGTATAAATAGGTGGGCCGGCCCATTTCCAAGGTTCAGAAAAATTGATGATTTTGTTGTCCATGATAATAGTGAAGTGATTTCTCATTTTAGTTACAGAGCTCAATGCTCCATTATTTTGTTCTCAATAGTTAGATGCTCCCCTGGAGCCACTGTTGTATCACGCACCAGTGCTTGCTGGAAAGGATATTAATAAAGAAGGAAGAATTCTCGGCAATGATGTTGTTGGCATTCCTGCTTCTAAGTTAATGGTATTTCATATTTTAATGTTCCATATGTCTTCTACTTTGATATGTTAAAGTAGATTAACAAGCTCTTTTCCCTCCCTACCGGTGGAGTTCTAACTGATGGTTATGTATTTCTTTGGTATTTAGTGTAGTCTATCAGAGTATTATTGATGTTCTAGATGTTCAAACATGACTGTAGTTAGATGATATGTTTCTAACCCTGCAGGATCTTTTTTGCTTTATTTGCTAAGTGTCGAATGCTAGGGGAAACCTTACTATATTGAATCTTCGGAGGAAATGAGTTGAAGAAACCAGCTATCCCCCTCAAAAATAGTCACTTCTCTCCAACCGATCCTCGCACCATCGTGACCCGACACCCAGGTGCTTGAAGGCCCGGAGAATATAATCCTCCCAGAAAACCTTTGCAGGTGGAGTTAGCCAGTATCCCCGAAACCCAGTGACAACTTATGACTGTTGGCAGACCCGGTCAGCAAAACCCCATCAAAAGAAACTAGCGCTAGAAGGAGGGCATGAACTCGTCCCCTTCCAGAGATTCTGATTTTACACCTCCCGAGAGTTCCCTGAGTTATAGTTTTAAGAGACAAGCCTTCAGCGAGATTGGGTCTTTTTCCCTAGCTAAATTTGAAAGAGTCCTTAGGTCTGCCCCAATCCTGGAAGGTTTGTCAAACTCGAGCCCCTTGCTCGAAAGAAACAGACCTCGAGAGTCACACCAGCCACTATTGCCTGGGGATCTACCATACCTTTGAATACCCAAATTTCTCAGATAATTCCACCAATCAGTGCCCAAACTACCCAACATATAGTTCCCCCAATGGCTATGTACTTCGAAAACACTAAGTCCCCAATGGGAACTTTTCTGGGCGCAATCAATGACTTACCCTCTCACCCAGAGAAGATTTGCCCACGATATGAGCACTTAGGCTCACGGATCATGGAAGAACACTTACAGGCATACAAAGATGCTATGAACCGACACTGTATCCAACATGAAGATGTTGTGACTCAGATGTTTCCTTTGTCTTTAGGGCAAGGTGAGTTGAACTGGTACCTTAACCTTCCTGCCAACTCTATAAACAGTTGGCAGGACATGGAGGACACCTTCTTGGCTGCCTTTCATGTACATGTAGACCCAGCCTAGTCCCATAGCCAGTTCATCTCCATTAGGAAGGAGCCCAATGAACCTCTCACAGCATTCAACCATAGGTTTCAGCGTGCTTTAGAGCGGTGCATGGGTCCCTTCATTCCATCCCCGGAGGTAACTATATAGACCTATCTTAACGTAATGGACCCCTTCGTTACCACTCTCCTTTGGAGAACAACCGTCACGGGCGACCGGGACACCTTGGAAAAAGTCTACAGCCTAGCCCTGAAGCTGTCCTGTGGTCTCAACAAATGCCCGGGCGGGATTGGGCAGAACACCCCTTTCAACATGATCCCCGGCAGATCTGCATATGCTGGGGGATACAACCCTAATCTGGCAATAGGTGCCCCCTCAATGGCGATGAATCCTCTGCCACCCTTGATAGACCAGCAGGCACGATATGTTTACCCATCCTAGACCCAGATGACACCGGGTCTGAAATTCTTCCCTTGGAATCATCTGCAGTAGGCACAACAAGCTCAAACACAACCATCTGGAGTGCCCTTCTTTTGGTCGTCTGCGGCTGGAGGATTGTCGTCATTGACTCCGGCTAATCCTGCTACTTTCTTGGGGAGCCAACAAAAACCATAGCCATCACATTATGACACTAACACTCAGTTGACCGTCGAGGTCAAATCCCTCCGGCGAATGTTGTCCACCTTGACTATGGACATGGGCCAACTGAAGGCAGGGTCCTACACACCCCAGAATTTAAATTCCCAGAGAGGAAATATTTTCTTCGGCCAACGAAACAACAATGTCAGAGGAAGAAACTTCAACAATGGGTCTAGGCTCAACCAGCAGCAATAGAATAATAATACGAACACTGAAGGCCCACCTCCGAACCAAAACGTCAACCAAAATGGCATTGGACCATCACATTTTACGTCAGTCACAAACTTCCAGCCCATGACTAACTGGTGTAGATTGCATGATATGGGTTCACACAACGAGGTGAATTGTGCCACTTTAGAGAAGGTCATCATGATCTCCTAGCTGGACAGGCAGCAGTCGCACGATACCACCCCTCCAGAGCCCCCTGTCCAAGAGCCGACCCACAATGCCTTCACCTGTGATACCATCTTCTTCGAAACTTCTGGGGAGGATGAAGAAGAATCTGAACTACAGGGATTCTTTGATGAATCTGTCTTGCCCTTTGAGGCCAATGCCTTTACTAACCCGCGGACTGATCCATACCATACTCGGAGCCAGGTTGGTAAAGGACCAGCTTACACGCCCACACCTCCTATCAAAGACACTCCTCCTCCCTGAAATAAGGAAACTGATCGACTCGTCCCTCCAAAAGGTCCTAGCCCTAACCAAGCGAAAGACCTCGCTGAGGAAAATCACCCATTCCCAGGAGAAAGATTTGATATCATGAAGGCGTTAGAGCAGACCACCACCTCCATGACCTTGATGGAGGTTTTGCTAAATTGTCTTGAGTAGAAGAAGTCTCTTCTGAAGCTCTTAGGGAACCTGGAAGCCGTCAGCCGCCCACCCAAGACTGTCTCCTTTGAAGATGCTAATGCGGCTATCTTCCCAGGGAATAATGAGGATCCTCCCTTCCTACTAGGCCTGAATATCCACGGCAAAAATATACACAATTGCCTAGTAGACTCTGGAGCTTCGGGTAACATTATGCCCTTGTCTATTTGTCAGAAGCTTGGATTCCACCCCACCCCATCTAATGGCGCAGTGATCCAGCTGGATAAGACTGTTGTAAAGATGGTGGGGGAATTAAAGAATGTCTGGATACATCTTATCCAAGACCCGAGGATAGCCAGCATCATTGACGTCCAAGTGGTGGACATCCCAGAGACTTACGGGATGTTACTAAGTCAGAATTGGTCTAAGTCCTTGAATGGATACTTTTCGACTGACTTCACCCACTTATGGCTTCCATGGGAGGGAGAATCTAATAAGATCCGGGTCAAAAGCGAGCCTCAGATGAAATAAGCCCTTACCGAAGTTGGGAGGGTCAATGATGTCTTTTTCTCTGAGACTTCTCTGGGGGTGTACCAACCTTTTTAAATCTTAACATTCGATTTCGTCCCCAGAGAAGACCCCGCCGTGCTACAGAGAACCCAAGACTTGGATGAAAAGATGAAAGTTGAAATTTGCTCTCAGGGTGCCATAGAGACCCTCACCACACTCTTGTCTAGCACTTGGTGCCGACTGCACTACCAAAAATATTCAGAGCTTGAGTGTGGGCCATGTCTCTCGATCGCTAACCGGCAACTCGATACCTTCCAGAATAAACATACAACTGATTCCTGGGGACCCTGTACTCCTAGGGGATGCGCTCCTTTGGTGCCATTCCTCCGGGAATCCCAAGTTGAAACACCTCCGGAGGTAAATTATACTTTCACGTCGGTAGTCTCGGGAAGAATCCCTAAGTCTCCCAGCAATAATCCAAAGAAAATTCCCCCTCCCCAGCCCCAGATTACAAACAATGACTTATGGACCCTTAAGTTGGATAGGTCCCGATCCAAACAAGGCTGTGGGGCTGGGGTAGAGTTAATCAACCCACGATGGAAGTCCTTCCTCGCGTCCTACAGGCTATAGTTTAACTATACAAACCATGTCACAGAGTACAAGGCTTTGGTCCTTGGACTCTTATTTGCGTTAAGGAAAGGTATCACCTGCCTCTGGGCTCTGGGTGATTCAGAGTTGATTGTTAAACAAGTCTGAAGTCAATACGCATGTCACGACAAAAGGCTGACCGCATACCGCAACTGGGTTTGGAGCCTTATCAAAGATTTTGATGCCTTTGGCATTGACCTCATTCCCCGGTGACAGAACTACATCCTGGATGCCCTTGTTATTTCTGCCAGCACACTTGAGCCAATGGCCGGCTCGCGACTCTGGAGATTTTTCAGTTGAGATGGTCCCCACCCCATCCATTCGAGATAATGTCACCCACTTTCAGGTTTTTGAGGACGACCAGCATATCCTAGCTTTCATGGCGAATGTTGGTGTCTTTGAGGATCAAATAGTGGAGGAATGAGACCATGACGATACTGGGCAAAGTGATGAAGACGATAGGATCGTGGACTTGCCTACTAACTCCATCCCAAAGGGGATGGTTGCACTAGAATGAATCTTTGACTCGGACCCTCAGGCCCGTGGGAAGGTGTCGTCCTCCTCTTAGGGAGGAAAGTTTGAAAAAGTTAACATCGGCCAGCCCGGTGAAGAAAAGATCATTCACATCGGTACCTCCTGTTCCCCTGAGGAACGGGAGAAGATTCTCGCGGTTCTCCGAGAATACATCGACGTAATCACCTGGGGTTATGAAGACTTGAAAACATATGATACATCCATCATGACCCATACTATTCCCCTGAAACCTGATGCTAAGCCCTTTCGGCAAAAGCAAAGACCATTTAACCCCCTGATAGAGCCTCTAATTTGTCAAGAGGTAGAAAAACTGCTGTCAGCCCAGATAATCTTCCCAATCTGGCACACTACATGGGTTGCCAACCTGGTCCCCGTAAGGAAAAAGAATGGTGAGATCTGCCTTTGCGTGGATTTCTAAAACTTGAACAAGGCATCTAAAAAAGATAATCACCCCCTCCCTTCATTGGATGAGGTGTTGCAGATAGTGAATGGATCCCAGATGATGTCCTTCCTAGATGGATATTCAGAATACAACCAAGTCATGGTCAAGTATGAGGATAGAGAGAAAATAGTGTTTACCACCAAGTGGGGAACATTTGCGTACAGGAGAATGCCTTTTGGTTTGATCAATGCAGGGGCTACATTTCAGAAGGCCATGGACATTGCGTTCGAAGGCCTTGTGAATCGGTGCATAATCATCTACATGGATGATTTGACCATCTTTTCCCGGGACAAGCGTGATCATCCCGCCCACCTCGCTCAGATCTGCGAGAGATGTCGCCGGTATGAAATATCCCTCAACCCCAAGAAGTGCATATTCGGGGTCACCAAGGGGAAGTTGCTCAGGCATATCATCTTTGAGAAGGGTATATCCATAGACCCTGATAGAGTCGAAGCGCTGCTGAACTTACAAATGCCTGGCAACAAGAAAGAAATACGATCCTTCTTTGGAAAAATCAACTTCGTGCGACGATTCATCACGGGATTCGCAAAAATAGTTAAACCACTCAATGAGATGATGAAGAAGGATACCAAGATTGAGTGGAGTCCTAAAGCAAAGCGAGCATTCACCCAAATCAAACAGACAATAACAGAGGCACCTGTCCTAGCTAGTCTGGACTATTCCCTTCCATTTTACATTTACTCGTTCGCTTCGCTGCATTCTTCCGCGGTAGTGTTAACCCAAAAGATTGAAGGGGAAGAATGACCAATAGCTTTCATGAGCTCCCCCTTCAAGAACGCTAAAGTCCGGTATTCACCGCTAGAAAAATAGGCCTTTTCTCTAGTTCACGCCGTAAAGAAATTCTGGCATTATATTCTCCGGAGCAAAGTACATGCTATTATTCTGAACCAGGTCATCAAATCTCTACTGATGCAGAGTGAATTGGGTAAAAGACAATGGAAATGGATGGCCATCCTCCAGGAATATGACTTATAAATGCAGCCCATGAAGATAGTCCGAGGCTAGGGACTAAGTTGAGTGATGGCAGAAGAGACTCCCCACATAGAATGTCAAACTTACACAGTGGAGTCCATTACCCAAGATCTGTGGTATACCAATTTGGTACACTTGTTACTAAACAACAAATGCCTGGAGGGGTTACCTCCCCACAAACGCCGCACCCTGCGGATGAAAAGCGCCCACTTCATGATCAAAAACTCAGCGCTTTACCGTCGAAACTATGGAGTGTACCTCCGGTGCATCGACAGAAATCAAGCTGAAAGAGTGATTGATGAATTCCATGAACAGTTTGGAACCGGGCATGGCTCCGCTGATGCCACTGCCCATCAGATCCTTCAGGTTGGATACTATTGGCCCTATGTATTCAAAGATGTTTACGCTCATGTTAGGAAATTCCATACTTGCCAAACTGCAGCGCATCATGAGTGTAACCCAGCTATGCCTTTACAACCCGTCTACGAGGCTATGCCATTTGCCCAATGGGCATTCGATTTCATCGGGGAAATCAACCTGAACTCGTCTGCCAACCACCGATACATCGTTACTGCTAGTGATTACTGCACTCGGTGGTCTGAAGCTATACCTTACAAAAACAACATGACAGACATAGTTATCAAGTTCCTAGAAGAAAACATCGTCACACGGTTTGGAATGCCCTTTGCTTTAGTATGTGACAATGGTCTGGTGTTTTCTTCAGCGCAGTTACTTGAATGGACCTATAATCGAAGGATCACTCTGAAGTTCTCTAGCAACTATTATCCCCAGGGAAATGGCGTCGCTGAATCGACAAACAAAAATATACTTGAAGTGATCAAACATTTGTTAGAACAGAATCCCCGGGATTGGCACCAAAAGTTGAAATTCGCCCTCTAGGCGGATCGCATTCGTATTAAGGCCGCCCTGGGAACATCCCCATTCCATCTGGTTTATGGTCAGAACCCTGTATTCCCAGTCAACTTACGGATCCCAGTTTTATAGTTTATGCAGGAATTTAACAACAGGGACAACATCATGGAGGTTCGACTCTTGAATCTGGTGTGAATGGAAGAACAGCGAGACGCAGCCCTTAAACATTTCATGCGTCATCAAGCAGTGGTAAAATGATGGTTTGACAAAAGAGCCCAATACAAGGCTTTTCATATTTTGGATCTGGTCCTATTGTGGGACAAGGCCTGGGAAAATAAAGGAAAGCATACTAAGTTCCAGTGGCTCTGGCTCGGACCATACTTGATCTCAGAAATCTGCGGGGCAAATACTTACCGCCTTAACACCCTGACTGGGGAACCTGTCGCATTTCCCGTTAATGGGCAATTTCTCAAACACTATTTCGAGTAGGGTAAGTTCGTCCTAAGTTTTATTTTATGTAAAGCCTTCCACTTGTAAATATCTCTTCCAGGTGTCTCATTGCGAGGTACCCTGCCTTGTAAATAGTCTTGCCGACTGTCCTCCGAGATAGTCCTTTTTTGCTATCTTTGTTTTCATTTTTCATTTTCTTTTGGTCCTGGCATTTTATTCTGTCTTGCAGGAATTGGAATGCTTCGCATAACTCTGGCCTCCGGTGCAATGTCTACGGCATGGTGAACTTTAGAATCTATTTTTTTACCACGGTGGGGTTAGCCCGGTCTTCGAGGTTATTTTACAGGTTACAACACATTTTGAGCAATCTCCATCGGGTATTGTCTCCGAGAGTCTGGAAATCAGTGAATACAAGTAATATAAGGAATAAGTAATCAGACACACTGAGGGTAGATCGGCTGTACTAATTAGTTGACCCAGGTCTGAAACTTTAAAGAATTCTTCCCGGGCCTAGAGCTTTATCCCCTCTTCGAACGTCTAAATATAGGTGGACAGGTGAAAGAAGTATCGCCATTAAAATTAGCTAATCTGAAGCTTAATGGTGAAAGAAGTACCGCCTTCCCCACCCAAAAAAAAAAAAACATAACAACAAAAGAGAAAAGGCGGGGTAAAACTCCAGTCTCTGGGAGAAGTGAGCGAATTGATGAAAGGTTCGATGTAATTAGTGCCTCTTCTCTATTTCTCCTAGAGGTCATCAGCTTGATTTCCTTCCAAAGCACACACGACACCACTGATGAAGGGCTACAGACTAATTCTCACATGGTTGGATTCTCTTAGAATATGCTGCTCTTTACCTGTCAAGCACTTCAGGAGGCAGCTTATTCCAGCTTTGCTAACCAGAGATTCTATAGTTCTCAAATGCGCTAAGGCATTTGTCCCAGATAGTCACCATTTGTTATGCCCTGCATCCCCATCCCTACATTTTGTGTGAAAAATGTTTGGTCCCCTTTTTCTTGCTTTTGTTTGCTTTTTCTTGCGGCTTTGCCTTGTCTTTCTTTCCCTTTTATTTTCTTTCTCCGGGGTTTTCTTCCCCGGCGTGGTGCTTTGTTTGTTTGTTTGGTTTTCGTCTCCAAGACTCTGGTCTCAAAGGTTGTCCGTTGTTGGAAACTGGATTTTGGACTCTGGGATTCTTCGCCGTGACATTCTTAAGGATATCATCATGAGGAACCCCCGGGCACGGAGTCCAGAGGTTTTGCTTGTCTGGGGATCACCGGAAGGAGGAGGATTACCTTTTTACCGTGGGTATAAATAGAGGTCATCTGTCACTTTCACACTTATCACGATTAAAACCCCCAAGCACTTAGAGCGAATTAAAGAGTGATTTTAAAGCGATTAACAGAGCATTTGCAGAGAGTTTACGATAATCAACGCTCAAAACTTTTAGTCATTCTCAAGCAAGTACGAGTGCTTCGTGGTAGTGATTCTGATCGATTGACAACTCGAGCTATTGCAGAGCTCCCGCGGTAACCCTTCTCTTTCCTCTGCCTTCTGCGTTCTCAGGTTGGTTTCCGTTGTCCGCTCTGGTTTTCTTCTATTTTCATTTGGTTTTTGGTTTGTCTTGCTTTGTTTTGTCTCTGTTTCATTTGGTTTGTTGTCTTCTGGTTCTGCCACCTGTTGGTGGGTCAGCTCTGCCCAAGGGTTGTCTTCCCTTTGTGCAAAAGTGGTCCATCTGTAAATAGTGTAAATAGTTGTATATATGTGTTTCTACCTTGTCTATTTTCTCGCGGGCATCCTCCCACATTGTATACTCATGTATATATGTGTATAGCTCTATGTAACCCCTGTATATCTCCTTATTTCTATGTATATATCCCTCAACTCCATGTATATCCTTTCAGGTGGCTTGGGAAGCTGGTCGAGTCACCTCTATTTCTGGTTTTCTGCCTCTGAGCTCACTTTAGGGCAGAAAACCACCTGTTTAAAACTTGGCTCTCGGCCAATTTCAAATAAGAATTTTTCTCTCTCCTCCATAAGGTCTGTCAGAACCTCATTTATGTCCCATGCGCATAATCAATTCCATCCAAGTGGCTTTCCCTTTTTGTGCGTTCAGATAGTTGGCTCCGCCGTCATCACCATCACTTCTATTTAATACCAACCCACGTGGCACCCACGTGGGCTTTTCGGTTACCTTTGCATGATACTAACTTTTTAGGAAGGCAAACACCACGGTGGTAAGATATCCAGACCCTGAAATAATTATTTTGATAAACATGTTCTGACGATCACTTTGCCTTGCACGTTCCCGGAGTTCATCTTCCAAACATGTCTAAGGCATCTGCATCATCCCCACCCGGAAGTCCAGAACTACCAACCGCAGCGGAGACCAGGGCAGCTGTAAAATCCAAGATGGACAAGGCCCTAGAAAAGCTCCCCCTCACCATGAAGTATGTACAGGATAATGTCATTGTGGGCTCAAAGATTGAGTCCAAGGTAAAACTGATGACCGACACCAATGTCAGAACTTGGGCAGAAATGCAGGCCTTGGTGAAGATAATGCACATCCAGTGACAGGCTGGAGACCAGCTAGCAATCAACGTTGGAGGCTCCGAAATCCTATGGACAGCCTGCTTCTTATGCTCTGTGCAATCTCTGGAGCTTATCCTAACATTGGTGAACAACTACAACTCCTCTGTCTGGGCTGTTATGCTTGCAGCTCCAGAACCCATGGGATACCCCACTCCACTAGTGTCCCTCGACCTAGTCACATTCTAGGCAAGCCCTGGTATCCTACAATTTGATAGGGCTACGCTGGTTACAAGGACCGATGCCTTGACCCAGTTTACACAACTGGAGGATGCTGCCCGGGTATATATGAATACCCACTGGATTAAGGCCCCAAAGAGGGACCCAAAGAGAATGAAGATAGAGATTCCCCGCTCTGAATTCAAGGAGAGCATCCAAATGGGAATGATAGCATTGGCCCGGGTCTTTGGGCAACCCTCCGCCCAGGAGTTTGCCAAATGGATGTACTATTTCCTCCTCAGCATCTCCACCAAGGGAGAATTCTTCGACTGGGCCACAATAATTTCCAACCATGTCGACTCCCAGTTCCAGCAGTTGAACAGGAAGAAGAAGTTCTATATGTCTTCTTATGTTTTTTGGGCCCTGACGCAGTAGATGCCCCATTTCCATGGCCTACTTACTGACGGCGTACTCGAGATTGGCCCGAGACAAACAGCACCGTGGAACCATTTTCTACAGATTCAATGGGAGGCCAACTTCCCCAGTTTCTGTCAAGTAAACGATGTGTTCATTTACCACCACCTGCTCACGCCCACCCAAGATGCCGGATACCGCCTGTCCATTGAGGCGATGAAGTTGGTCCATAGTTATGGACACTATTATATTCAGTTCCAGCAGCATACATACATTAGGGTCACCGACTTCTCCAGGAAACCCTACTTGTTACCCAGACATTGTGGGGACAAGATCGTGCTGCTGGAATATTGCAGGCAAATAATGGAGGTACATGCCTTCTTTGCCGTCAAGAAGATCTCAAACATCCCATTCCCAATCACTTGTGGGAACTACACATGCAGTCTGGCCACCGCAAAGGAGGCGGATAATGAGCTGAAAAGTTATAACTTACAAGAATTTTATCTAGCACGGAAAAATTTTGATCCGCATGGCAAAATTGCAGCGGCAATGCCCCGGGCTTCAGAGCCCCATCGCATACACATGGAGGACTTCTGGGCAGACTGCCAAGATGATGTGGATGTGCAAAGCCGGCACTATATCAGAATGATGACCGGCATGATGCATAAATTGAAGCTCCAAAAGTTCCCGACAGATTTCTCTGATGTCGCCCCCACTATCGATCCCCAGTACAAAGAAAGGAGGGTCGATAAAAAGGCCCTTCCACTAGTAAATTGGGCCACCCAGGAAGGGCCCACTATTGAAGACTTCACTCGAGAGGTGGTCAAGAAAAGCCACACCTATTTTAAGAAGGTGTGCCCAGGGAGTACCCGTCGAGCAGCCTAGCCGGCACCAAAGTTAACTCTGTCGCTGGTACCTAAAATGACTCCGGGGGCCAGGACTTCTTCGCAGGGAGCAGATAAGGGAAAAAGAATAGCTACAACCCCTTTTACGCAAGAAGTCCCCATCATGAAACACATAAATTAGTCAGTGGCAACCTCCCAGCAGATGAGAGAGAAATTGATAACAAGGCTGGTCACCCCACCACTTATGACCGAGCCACTTCGTCCTCCTTCCTCCCCGTCATTAGCTGCCTTAATGGTTAAGGCAATAGGGGTAGACCCCCTAGAGGCGGCATCAATAAGAGATGTAGGTCCACCTTTGGTTACCCGGCAAAAGAAGAAGATCATCAAAAAGACCAAGGCAGAGACGGAGCCGGAGGTCTCCCGACCTCAAGAAGTGGAGAGCCTTTCTTCCAGTTCCCCGGAACCAGAGAAGGAAATAGAACCTGCAGAGGTCCCAGCCAGTCCCCCTCCGAAAGAAGAATTTGATGTATTTGTGGCTGATGATTTTGGAAACTTACAGGGGGACGATACACAAGTAGAGGCAGAAGTCCCAGGGGCGTAACAAGGGGCGGCAGAACAAGAAGATATTGAGCAAGATCCTGCACAGGGACAGGATCAACAGGCAGAAGAAAAGAAGCCAAAACTGGAGATTATCTCTGGAGCTCAAGAAATGCAAGGTCCAGGAGTGGACCAACAAAAACCAAGTGAATAAATGGCATCCACTGGGGGAATCGGACCTTTGGGAATAACCGTAACCAGAGCCGCCACGTTCCAAGTTCCACTCCCAGGATCCTCTTTTGGGCAGGTGATCACAGCGGCCCAAACTCTAAATCTTGGCTCGACACCTCCCCTACTGCCAAAAGAGGTGCCGACAGAAGAAGAGGCCCTGGCAGAAGAACAATAAGAACAAGAAGAGCAGCTTGAAGAAGAAATCCCTGAGGAAGCCTACCAGGGTCCAGACCCCGAGGTTGACGTACAGGACAAGGCTGAGGAGATGGAGATTGAAAAGAATGTTGCTACGGAAGAGATTGAGGCAGGGAGAGGAACGGATGAGGTCCACATTGCTGAGGACCAACAGCCACCAGACACTGGGAAGGAATCAGGAGAACAAACCATGGCAGGAAGGCCACCCCTATCACCTCAATGGCTGATAGAGAGCAGGAAAAGAAAAGCTCGATCTGCTTCTGTGATTCCTCTCTCCCTGGCTGAAATGATGGCCCAAGTTTAGGCCCCGCCAAAGACAAAGAAAGCCTGGATAGTTCACACTCTTTGAACTGGGTCGGGCGGAGAAACAGTTGTCGTTGTGGCAACACCTCCCACAAACGTTGATGAAGCAACCGTAGACCTCGCAGATTACAATGTTGCAGAGGTGTCCCTAGGCAAAAGGGGAAAACAAGGTGAGGTAGACTTGCTAAAGGAGGCAGCAAGGGAAATGGATGCCCGATATGAGAAAGAGGCCTAGAGGCTCAAGGCTGAGAAGGAAAAGAATGCAAACCTTATGGGGTTGCTTACTGAGCAAGCCTGACCCATTAACACTGCTCCTTCGGAGACCTCCACATCAGAAGAACTACCGAAGAGTGACATAGACTCCCTACAAGTAATGAAAAAGAAAGCCCAAGCAGTGGATGAGTGGGTCACCCTGCAGATAGGAAACACCCGGCATTTCCTGGCGTCCACCCTCACAGATCTATACACAGCCTGGAAAGTTATTTATCAAGCAGAAGCACTTATTGAGCAATGGGAGAGTGATGCCGAAAATTACCAAGCATGGAAGGTGGAGCTCAAAGAGCTCCTTACCTTGGGAGAAGATATAATTTCTGAATCTAGAATTTTGGGTGAGGAATCATTTGATTTTGTAAGAACCTAGCACTCCAGACTTGACCTCACATTGGAGGTAACCAAGCAACTGGTAGGGTCCTTACAAGAAAAGGTAAACGCTGTAAAATATTTTTCTAATTTATACAAGTCTTTTGTAATAAAGGCTTCCGGGGCTGATCCCCTTAGCACAGATACGTATACCCCCAAAGATTCAGTTTTGGGGAGTTTTGATGAAATAATGAAATTCCGGTATCAATCCCTGGAGGGGATAGATGGGGTCCAGATGGAAAAATTAACCGACATGATACTTAAGGGTCATGACGCGGAAAGGATGGCAAATGAATTCAAAAAGAATGTTCTAGACCTGGGGGAACAAGTTGAAGTGGCCAAGCACAGAAGGGCCAGTCTAAAAGATATAGATGAAGATGGCATTTCCCGCCTCCTCCAGGCCTTCAATGTTAATAAGCAACCTTGAGCTTTCTCCAGGGGTCGGGGAGAACTCCAGTGTTGAGTATTCTTTATTCTTTTTGGGACGTAAGTTCCCGGATCCTAGAGTCCCATATCCAAAATTTTGTATTCTTTAAAGTGATCCGTGTCCCGGTCCCCGAGGCTGACCGTTCACTTTCAAAAGTGGTTAATAAAGGCTGTCAGAAGATGGTTGGCCACATCAAGGGGCGTCAGCTTGGCAATTGGTTTTCTAACAAGGTGGTCTTCTTGAGGTGCCACTCAAAGGTACACCTAGCACATTGGAGATAGGGTGCCACATTTCCCATTTGTGAGGCATGTAGCCTCGGTCCCCGGGGGACCTACTTTCTTCTTTCTCCTTTCTGGCTCTCTTCTCACGACCGATTCTTCCAATATGTATTCTTGTCTTATTCTTCTGACATGGCAGACCTATTCCATCTCTAGGTCTTTTGTAAGGTGGTGCAAGTAGTACCGGCCCCCAGATATTGTATTTTATTGAAACATGATGTAAATAGGGTTAGGGTTAGAAGAGAGTTGTATAAATAGGCGGGCCGGCCCATTTTCAAGGGTCGGAAAAATTGATGATTTTGTTGTCCATGATAATAGCGAAGTGATTTCTCAATTCAGTTACAGAGATCAATGCTCCATTGTTTTGTTCTTAATAGTTAGATGCTCCCCTGGAGCCACCGTTGTATCACGCACCAGTGCTTGCTAGAAAGGATATTAATAAAGAAGGAAGAGTTCTCGGCAATGATGTTGTTGGCATTCCTGCTTCTAAGTTAATGGTATTTCATATATTAATGTTCCATATGTCTTCTACTCTGATATGTTAAAGTAAATTAACGACCTCTTTTCCCTCGCTACCGGTGGAGTTCTAACTGATGGTTATGTATTTCTTTGGTATTTAGTGTAGTCTATCAGAGTATTATTGATGTTCTGGATGTTCAAACATGACTATAGTTAGATGATATGTTTCTAACCCTGCAGAATCTTTTTTTCTTTATTTTCTAAGTGTAGAATGCTAGGGGAAACCTTACTTTATTGAATCTATGGAGGAAATGAGTTGAAGAAACCAGCTATCCCCCTCAAAAATAGTCACTTCTCTCCAACCGAGCCCCGCACCATCATGACCCAACACCCAGGTGCTTGAAGGCCCAGAGAATATAATTCTCCTGGACAACCTTTGCAGGTGGAGTTGGCCGGTATCCCCGGAACCTGGTGACAACTTATGACTGTTGACGGACCCGGTCAGCAAAACCCCGTCAACACTTCCATCTTGAATGTCTTCAATATCTCCTTCACATATTTAGACTGATTTATGAATATGCCTTTGTCTATTTGTATTAAATTCAATCCAAGAATTTATTTGATAGGTCCAATCATGCTCATTTCAAATTCACTTTTCATTTCTTTGGCGAAGTCTGCACTGAGTTTGTCGTTGCCTCCAAAGATAATTTCATCAACAAAAATAGAAACAATCAGTAGTCCTTCATCTATTTCTCTTATGAATAAGTTACAGTCTACTGCTCCTTTTCTGAATCATGTCTTTGTTAGGTAACCATCAAGTCTCTCATACCACACTCTTGGGGCCTGTTTAAGTCCATAAAGTGCTTTCAATAATCTGCATACCATGTCTGGTTTATCTGATAGTTTGAATCTTTCAGGCTTCTCTATGTAGGCTTCTTCCTTCAAGTCACCGTTTAGAAAAGCTTATTTGACATCCATTTGATATACCTTAAAGTTCTTGAATTTTGCGTAAGCCAAAAACAACTTGATAGCTTCAAGTCTACTCATAGGGGAATATGTATCAGTGTAATCTATGCCTTCTCTCTACGCATATCCTTTACATACTAATCTTGCTTTCTTCCTTACCATTGTGCCTTCTTCATTCATTTTGTTCCTGAATATCCACTTAGTTCCAATCACGTTCTTGTCATGAGGTCTAGGGACTAGTTCCCATGTTTTATTCTTGATTATTTGATCTAATTCTTCTTGCTTAGCACTTTACCAATCTGAATCTTTACATGCATCTTCAACACTTAAGGGTTCAATCTGTGAAAGTAAGCATACCTCTTCATCAATGGTTGAACCTTTTTCTCTAGATATTGTCAATACTTTTGTGCTCTGATCTCCAATGATATCTTCCTTAGAGTGGTATTTGGCTTTGTATCTTGAATTCTTAGGAGTGACACTCTCATCTATAATATTTGAGTCTTCTTCACTTGGTTCAGGATTGTTGCATGAAACATCAATACAGTCAAACATTTCTTCAATAACTGTGTCCTTACTGATGGGTCAGGGTTCTTCTTCAATCATAGGAGCACATTCATAGTATCTTTCTTGAATCATAAACTTCTCATCAATCTTCACATGAGTACTTTCAATGATCTTCTTCAATCTTAGATTAAAACATCTATAGGCTTTGCTTTTAGTAGAGTAACCAATAAAAATACCTTCATCGCTTCTAGCATCAAACTTGCCAATGTTGTCATCCCTCTTGATGTAGCAATTTCTTCCAAAGATTCTGAAGTATTTTATAGTAGGTACATTACCAAACCAAAGTTCATAAGGTTTCTTGTCTGCACCTAGTCTCAATTGTATTCTATTGATAGTATAGACTGTTGTGTTGACCGCTTCTCTCTAGTAGGTATGGGCAACCTTTCCTTCAATCATGATAGTGCGTGCTGTGTCAAGTATTATCCTATTCCTCCTTTCTGCTATCCCATTCTTCTGAGGGTTTCTAGGTGCACTTAACTATCTTTTGATTCCATGTTCTTCACAGTAGTCATAAAACTGGTTAGAGGTGAATTCTCCTCCTCTATCAGATCTCAGACATTTTATCTTCAATGCAGATTCATTCTCAACCTTAGCTTTGAATACTTTGAACTTCTTGAAAGCTTCAAATTTTTCTTTTAAGAATGCAACCCACATCATCCTTGAGAAATCAACAACAAACAAAATAAAGTACCTTTCTCCGTGGTATGATCTTGTTTGAGTAGGTCCACATAGAAGTGTATGTATCATATCTAATTTGTTTTCTGCAAAGTCTTGTTTGCTCCTGAATGAGGTCCTCACATGTTTCCCCATCACACATTCCCTGCACATGGTGTCAACTGGTCTTGCAATACTTGGAAGGTCTCTTACTACCTTT
>MU224656.1:1054937-1084058 GCA_018584345.1 Thuja plicata | reverse complement strand
GTTCTTTTCCAATTTTCTTTTTGCGTGTGATTTTGAATTATGAGCATGAGAAAAGGGTGGTCCCATAATAATGTGTCCCACATTTTTGGACATCCTAATTTTTGTTGAAATCACACATTTTTAATAAAATATAATGATTTAAGCCTTGAGAGGTCCCATTTGAAGGATTTAATTGGAGAGGGTTAGATCAAAGCCTCTTAGATCAAACTTTCTTTGATAGAACCTCTCTACTCTTCAATCATAGTTTCAATGGATTCTCCTTCACCCCTATCAAAATTTTGGCAATAACTCACTTTGACATTAGCTTTTAGGGGATCAAATTAATTGATTTGGAATTTTCAATTTTTAAGTTGGTGCTACCTGAAATGAGTTTTTCAATGATTATGATTTTAGTATATATTATTACTTTGTATTTTTAGTTTTACTAAACATAGGTTTTTCAACATATATAAACTTTTCTGTTCTATTCTTATGAAAAAATAGTAAACTAAAAAAAAATTAAAAATATCTAGGAACTAGGTATTGGTGTCCTCTTTCTAACAAAAAATAAAAATTAAATCTCAATACATACAAAACAAGTTAGGGGCTACTAAATGAACCTATGTCTAAATTATAGTTATTGTCATTTCAAAACTTAATAAACTATAAAATATTCAACTAAAACCAATTGGATACACTAGATGTTGGTGTTACAAACCTAAATTTGAAAGAATTGTATTTTTATCATTTTTAGAAAAAATATTATGCTTAGCTAAATGAATGTCACTCTTTAAACATGTTAGTTTTTTTTATAGAAACTAATTTTCGAAGGAGATGAAAAAAAGGATAAAAATAAATTCCATTTTTTTAAAAAATATATATATTTAGAATCGATACACAAAATGCTAAAAATCACTAGTTTACATCATCTTCAAATTCTTAACGGTTTTGGAGCGATAGGTGTTTGAATGCGAAGATTTTTTTAGAATGTTCATTTCAGTGTCAATATTGGCAAGCAAGTGGGACACACTATTGTGGGACCACCTAAAAGCATCTTATAAAAGTAGAGCATTGTTTAGCTAAGAATTTTCCATGATATTTCAAGTGAAAAATAATTAATTATGGTATGTTGCACTATTTTAATCAGAGAAAAATCTTAAAAACTTGGTATAATAAGGGGAACCTGTTCATTGTATATAGTAACCAATGACAGATTAGGGAATACCTGTCGACGAGAGAGATGTGAGTCATGATGTAAGAGAACCTTATTTGAGCCTTAATGTGTTTGTCTCTAATAATGTACTTGACTATGATCAGGGCATGAGCATGCTGAGTATTCTTTGTCACCTTTGAAAAATACATTTGCCTTAGTTGTATGATGATGTTAATTAATAAACTGGTCATTTGCACTCATCACTCTTGTTGGGCCCCAAAAGCACATTTCAACCACACTTAGGGAAAACAAAAAATGATACAACAAACCTTTTCTCAAAAAGGAAATGTGTACAATAATTCTTCTTGGAAAGGAAAACAACCTAACTGCCCTAACCTAACTAACTACAATCCAAACACTAAAGGGACCCATTAAATGGATTTTTAATATAGCTTTCCCTATGACCCAACCTTTTTTACTTTTCACAACTTTAGACACACAACTGTAGAGACATGGGGAGTAGGTAACTACAACATTGTTTAAAAAATTTAATCACACCAAGAATAATAGTATAAATATTAGTGGGGAGATCACTTCCTAATGGAAAAGGAGTGGACAAACTTACATTTGAAAAAACTTCTTCATGTTTAGGGTGAACATGTCCAAGGGTAATTGGTGAGTTGTTTGTAATTATAGAGGCCTTATAGGACATCCTTGGGTGGGATAATGTTGTTTCATGTTAAGTCTATTGCAGGGCTTTGCATTTCATATTTTGGTATAAACCGAATGATGACTCTAGAGTGACTCCTTCATCATAGCTTATTGCCTCTTGGAGAAAAGGTTTTCTTTTAAATGATAAACACAAAAGTTCTAGTTCACCCCAGAAAAGGGTGTCATCTTCTTCATCATTACCTCATTCTTGGATTTGTATCTCATTTTTCGATGTTTGATTTGCCTCATCTTCCTTTGAAAATGAGGGTTCAAGTTTACGTGGGGGATCTCATTTTTGTTTAGGATCAAAGTTGGGCTTTGCCCTTGCTTGTGCCTCTAGATTATTAATTTTTTCCTTCTATTTAGGTGAAGACTTGGGCTCACTATTGTTCTTGGTGCCCGAGAAAAAGGGGAGGTTGCTAAATGGTGCAGGGCACCTCCTTAAGATCCTAATTTTCTTTCTTTTGTGTTTTTAATAAGGTGAATCCATGAGATCACCCTTGTGTGTGTTTGTTTGTTTGGGTCTTTGATGTAAGGTGAAGGACCTAAGGTGAGTTATAAACCTAGGTTCCTGAAACCATGGTTAGACCTTGTTAGTTGTTGATTTTGTGTGTCTAGTTAGAAGTTATGTTTCTAAGTCCTTATTTTAGGTCGTAGTCATGTTTTGGACCTCTCCCACACCTTGGGAGGTCGGTAAGGTTGGATTTTTGCCCAAATTAGCAACTATGTCACTTATTGCCAGAAAGTTGTCTTTTTGCAAAAATGTTGCATGAGCAACTTTTGCAAAATGTTGCTTGGAGTATGACAACTTCTTTGTAACCAACCTCACCCACTATCTAAAGCATCTGAAACACTTGGATGATGCTATTAGGATATTTGATGCCTTCCATGAAGGTAAGATTTCACTGTGTATGGAGTTTGATGTTCAATTAAGGAAATAGAAGAGTGTTTTGAGTCATTCTGATAGTGTACGACCTGGTACAGATTCATATTGTGGATCCAATTACAAAATTTTGTGATGTCTTGAGTTTCTAAAGCATTGCAATTGGTTTGAGGTGTTTTTATCAAGTTTGTTAAGAGTTATCGATTTTACATTCTTGTTGTCTGAGAAAACAAGGTTTACTAGGTCAGTCACAAAGATGTGATCCTAACTTGAGATTATCTAGTGGATCTACTCAGCCACTTGGAAAATAAAATTTAGGACCATGGTCTTTAATAATCCTAAGGCTCAAGAATTCAAATTTAGTCCTTCTATTTGTATGACAAACCCCTAGGCTAATTATCCCTATGTAATTAGCCCGGCCTGTTAGTATAGTCACATGCATGTGCAATATAAGAGTGAGGGGATTGAACCAAAGGTTTTTCTAGAATAATTTTGGGTAGGAGAATCCATCCAAGGCTCTACATTCAGTCCATGAACCCATATTCTAACACTTGTTTAACAAACCAAGCCTAAACTAGCTAATTAGGCCTATGTTCTTTGTGACAGTTTAGGGATGCAGGAGTGGAGTGAGGTGTTGAGGCTTTGAGGGGTCTACAAAGTCCATAAAGGGTGTCTAAAAACCTAATCAGTTTAGTCAGATCCTTCCTTAGTTGAAATTTAAGTCCAAAAAACCCTCTGGTTAGGGCTACAAGGAATCCTAGACCATTTGGGATTCGACTACACTTGGGTCTACAAGACCAAATCCATTGTTGGATTCCTGACCCTTGGGGTCTATTTGAAGTCTTCAAGCACTTATATTAGGAGTTCTAAGTCTCTGGTGAAGTTTTGCATCTTGATGTTAGATTTAGGGAAAGTGTCCCCAAGGAACAAATTGCAGTGTTCTAGCTATTGCCTTGGAGGGGTAAGATAGGTCAAGGGAACTATGTTGACCCCTTGAACAAGTCAGGAGAAAATCTAAGAAGACCCTTATGGAGTTGGATTGACAAAGGAGTAACCTTAAGGACATGATAAATAGTTGGAGCCCACATTAGTATTCTTGCAGTGCACTTTGCATCAGGTGGTATCAGAGCCTGCTAAGATCTTGGAAAGAGCAAAGAATGGAGGAAAAAACAAAAGAATCTCAAGGAGAGGAAGTACCTACTAGAATAAAAAATGTGGAATTGGCTAAAATTTTTAAGGAACAAGTAGCCAAGAACAAGAGAATGGAAGAGGAGATAAAAAAGTTGAAAGACCTCTAAACAGAGCAAGATGAATTGAAGAACATGCTTGCAGATCAAGTAAAACTCCTTGAAGCTCTTGAGAGAGTTGGGAGAAGAGACCATAAGTCAGATATGCCCATGTTTTTTGGAAAATTGGCCCACTCCCTGATGGTGAAAAAGAAAAACATGCTACTAGCACTGTCTTACATATAGGAGAGAAGGAGTTCTTGAAGGTACTAAAAGAAAGGGATACACCATGTTATGCCCTAGTAGTAAGGCCCAAGAAGACACCAGTGAAAGAGTCAAAGGTTAAAGTGCCTATTAGGGATGTAGGTCCCAAAGAGGTCAAAGCACTGTTAGATCAGTATAAGGGCATCATAGTAGAAAGAACACTAGAGTCTTTACCACCTAAAAGGGAAGTCAACTAATGCATAGAATTCATACCAAGGGCTACTCTTTGAAATAAGGCAGCATACAAGATGACCCCTGAACAAAACTAGGAGATAGCAAGACAGATTGAGGAACTATTGTCAAAAGGCCTCATTAGGAGGAGTGTGAGTCCTTGTGATGTCCCTATCGTCCAAGCACCCAAGAAAGAAGGCACATGGAGATTATGCACATATTCTAGAGAAATCAATAGGATAACCATCAGATATAGGTTTCCTATGCCTAGAATAGAGGATTTGATGGATTGTTTAGGGGGTGCAAGCTATTATTCAGAGATAGATCTCAAGAGTGGCTACCATCAGATAGGAATCAGAGAGGGAGAAGAGTGGAAGACAACATTTAAGACTACAAAAGGCCTCTATGAGTGGCTTGTGATGCCTTTTGGCCTTTCCAATGCTCCAAGTACATTTATGAGATTGATGAATGAAGTATTGAAACCTTTTCTTAACAAATTTGTTGTTGTATACCTTGATGATATTTTGATCTTTAGCAGGAGCAGGGAAGAACATCTTATACATTTGGACATGGTGATGAGAAAAGGACATGAGGAGAAGTTGAAGATAAATATAGATAAGTGTGTTCCTTCAAGAAGAACTTGTGTTCTTAGGTTTTGTGATCTCCAAGAATAGTCTCAAGATGGATCTCACCAAAGTTGAATCCATCCTCAATTGGCCACCTCCTACTACTCCATCAGAGGTAAAAAGTTTCCATGGCTTATCTAGCTTCTATAGGAAATTCATTAGAAAATTTAGTGGCATTTGTGCTCCTATTATCGACACCATAAAAGGTGGAAGAAAATGCATATTTTCATGGACTAATGAAGCTAATGAGTCCTTTGAGTTGTTGAAGAAAAAGATTGCAGAGAAGCCCATCCTAGTTCTACCAGACTTTCACAAAGTCTTTACAGTAGAATGTGATGCAAGTAACAAAGCCATTGGGGGAGTCTTGAGCCAAGAAGGGAAGCTAATTGCTTTTCTCAGTGAGAAGCTCAATGAAGCTAAACAAAAGTACTCTACTTATGACCTTGAAATGTATGCAATGGTTCAGTCACTTAGGAAGTGGAGGGATTATCTATTGCCTAAGGAATTTTTTAATTAACTAATAACCATGCACTTAGCTTTCTAAACAAGCAGGAGAAACTTAATCACAGACATGTGAAGTGGATGGAGTTCTTACAGTCCTACACATTTTCCATCAAGAATAAGAAAGGGATTGTGAACAAAGTTTCCAATGCTCTTAGTAGGAGACACCTAAATACCCAAACTATTCAGTTGGAGAGTGTTAGGGTTCATGCCATTAAGTATAAGTATGCTAAAGATGAAGATTTCAAAGAGGCTTATCAAATTTGTTTGGAGATGACAGATAGATACCACACTGATTTCTCAGAGTTTATTGTGCAAGGTGGTCTTCTTTTCAAAGGGAGTTCATTATGTATCCCAAACGGATCTATGAGGGAGAAAATTATTGAAGAGAAGCACTATGGAAGCCTAGCTGGTCACTTTGGGGTGGACAAAACTTTGGAGCTGGTTAGGAGATTCTACCACTGGCCCAAATTCCAGAAAGATGTTAGGAGTTTTGTGGAAAGTTGTTTAGTTTTCCAACAAGCCAAAGGACACACCTCCATGATGGATTGTACACTCCTTTACCCATCCCTGCCAAAACATGGGATTCAGTAAGTATGGACTTTGTCCTAGGTCTTCCAAAGACCAAGTCTGGATTTGATAGTATTTATGTTGTAATTGACAGATTTTCAAAGATGGCACACTTTATCCCTTGTAGTACAACTCATGATTCATCTCACATAGCAAGGTTGTTCGTCATAGAAGTTATAAGACTTCATGGACTCCCGTTGTCAATCATATCACACAGGGACCCTAACTTTGTAGGCCACTTTTGGAGGACATTATGGAGAAAACTAGGAACAAATGTTTCTCTGTGATTTGCATATCACCCACAGTCAAATGGACAGACAAAAGTCATCAATAGGTCCCTTGACAACCTTCTAAGATGTCTCACACAAGAACATGGAGCCACTTGGGATACTATCATAGCACAAGAAAAATTCTCATTCAATGATTCAGTCAATAGAAGTACTGGATTAACACCATTCCAAATTGTCTATGACACTCACTCTAGAGGAGTATTAGAGCTCAAAGATATCAAAGACATGGATAAAAGGAGTGCACTAGCTGAAGACTTTGCTGAAGTAATGAAGAACATCCATGACCAAGTATAGATCAAACTGCAGCATACCACTAAGAAATATAAAGCCTAGGCTGACAAGAAGAGAAGAGATCTACAATTCAAGGTGGGAGATTTAGTGATGATCCACCTCAAGAAGGAAAGACTACCTAAAGAGAAATACACTTGAAGCTTATAATGAAAAAGCTTGGCCCTTTCAAGATACTAAAAAAATGTGGCAACAATGCCTATAGAATTGATCTACCTTCTCACATTGGATTATCACCCATTTTCAATGTTGCAGATATCTATGCTTACAAAGGAGAAGTTAGTACTACTAATCTTGCAGATACTTCAGAGCCTCCTACACTCCAACCACTCAAGGACATGCCACAAGAAACTCCTCCTGAAATTGAAAGCATCCTAGACAAGAGAGTGAACAAGAAAACCAGGAGAGGCACTTACTATGAGTACTTAGTCAAATGGAAAAACCAACCTATTGAAGATGCTACTTGGATGAACCCTGAAGATATTCAGAAGATAGGATTTCCCCTTGAATAACTTCCAACTCAAGAGACTTGAGTTCTTTTTGTCATGAGGAGTATAGTGCAGGGCACCTCCTGAAGTTCCCAATTTGCTTGCCTTTGTGTTTGTAATAAGGTGCATCCATGAGATCACCCTTCTGTGTGTTTGTTTGTTTGGGTCTTTGATGTAAGGTGAAGGACCTAAGGTGAGTTATAAACCTAGGTTCCTGAAACCATGGTTAGACCTTGTTAGTTGTTGATTTTGTGTGTCTAGTTAGAAGTTATGTTTCTAAGTCCTTATTTCAGGTCCGAGTCATGTTTTGGACCTCTCCCACACCTTGGGAGGTCGGTTAGGTTGGCTTTTTTTGCAAATTAGCAACTCTGTCACTTATTGCCAGAAAGTTGTCTTTTAGCAAAATGTTGCATGAGCAAATTTTGCAAAATGTTGCTCGGAGTATGAAAACTTCTTTGTAATTGACCTCACCCACTCTCTGAAGCATTTGAAATGCTTGGATGATGTTATTAGGAGATTTGATGCCTTCCATAAAGGTAAGATTTCACTTTGGACGGAGTTTGATGTTCAAGCAAGGAAATAGAAGAGTGTTTTGATTCATTCTAGTAGTGTACAGCCTGGTACATATTCATATTGTAGATCCAATTGTAGAAGTTTGTGATGTATTGAGTTTCTAAAACATTGCAGTTGGTTTCAGGTGTTTTAATCAAGTTTGTTAAGAGTTATCATTGTCTGAGAAAACAAGGTTTACTGGGTCAGTAACAAAGATGTGATCCTAACTTGAGATTTATCTAGTGGATCTGCTGGCCACTTGGAAAATACAAGTTAGGATCATGGTCTTTAAGAATCCTAAGGCTCAAGAATTCAAAGTTGGTCTTTCTATTTGTATGACAAATCCCTAGGCTAATTATCCCTATGTAATTAGCCTGGCATGTTAGTAAACTCACATGCATGTGCAATATAAGAGTGGGAGGATCAAACCAAAGGTGTTTCTAGAATAATTTGGGGTAGGATAATCCATCCAAGGATTTTTATTCAGTCCATGAACCCATCTTCTAACACTTGCTTAATAAACCAAGCCTAAACTAGCTAATTAGGCATGTGTGCTTTGTGAGAGTTTAGGGATGCAGGAGTGGAGTGAGGTGCTAAGGCTTTGAGGGGTCTAAAAAGTCCAAAAAGGGTGTCTAAAAACCCAATCAGTTTAGTCAGATCCTTCCTTAGTTGAAAGTTAAGTCCAAAAAACCCTCTGGTTAGGGCTACAAGGAATCCTAGACCATTTGGGATTTGACTACTCTTGGGTCTACAAGACCAAATCAATTGTTGGATTCCTAACCCTTTAGGTCTATTTGAAGTCTTCAATCACTTAGATCAGGAGTTCTATGTCTCTGGTGAAGTTTTGCATCTTGATGTTAGATTTAGGGAAAGTGTCCCTAAGGAACAAATTGCAGTGTTCTTGCTATTGCCTTGGAGGGGTAAGATAGGTCAAGGGAAGTATGTTGACCCCTTGAACAAGTCAAGAGACAATCTAAGAAGACCCTTGTGGAGTTGGATTGACAAAGCAAGAACCTTAAGGAAGTGATAAATAGTTGGAGCCCACATTGGTATTCTTGTAGTGCACTCTGCATCACTAAAGAAAAGACTAAACTCACATTTTCTACACGACCTTTCTCTTGTATGTTTTCCTTCCTATAAAGCATTAGGTGAAAAATAGCTAGGGATTTTATAGGGTTTAGGTCCAAATACTTCCCTTTCATCTTTGAGTGACCAAATTGAACTCCAAAACACATGACCACATTTAAAAAACAAGACAATTTTTTCTAATGTCTACTAAAATCCACACATCATCTCTCTAATATTTATATAAATAGGCTCCTCCATACCAAAGATAAGAGTAGTAGGACAACATACATAGGGGTTGTACAAGCTAGTTGCTAAGTGAAATATTCATCACCTCCATTGAAATGAGATATGTAGGCATGAGATTGATAACCTCATTATATAATGGGGTGAGTGTTCAGAAGGACAAATCAAATTCCAATAGAGTTATCTTCTTTGAGATAGACATGTGACATCAACAAGTGTTGAGAGAAAGCTTATTTGAAGTTAGAACACCAAAGAGTGCATTGTATATTTGGCGATGAAAGATCTCAAGGGTTCTACAAGAGGTTATAGGAAATATTGTTGATCCCTAAGAGGCTCACACCTAAATAAGGGCAGTCGGGAAGTTTCACAGGCATGAGGTCAATTGTGCCGAGTGAAACAACCTCTAGGATTTTACAAGTTGACTCTTCATTCTTAATAGGTTTTGGAGAGGGAAAATAATAGTTTCTCAAAGTGAAAGCTAAAATAAAACAATGTGCAAACCAATGCAAATCTTTTAAAATAATATAAAATCTTTCAAGCTAGGGAGATATTACTTTCTAAAATGAATGACATGATACACCACAAATCCTTTAGGATTGGAAATGGAACAAAGCAAAATCATGACAAAGACATAAAGTGTAATATTCAAATCCTCACCATGGTTAGCACCTACAAGGGTCCAATGATAATACATACATCCCTATTTTTACAATAGTTAACCATTCTGGGTCTTTTGTTACAAATGACACAATTCATCTTCTATTTTAGAGGAAAATGGAAGAATAGAAGGTGTACATGATCCATAATCTGCTAAAAATATTGGAAAATTAATAGATCAACATTAGTAAATAAGACCTTATACATACATTAATGGCATTGAACATGTTGATAATCAACAAATAAAAGGAAACAAAAGCACAATCTTAATATCTTATTAAGAGAAAACATGCTAAGGCTGGAATGCAAGTCACACATTATGAAGTAAAAAAACAAAAAAAATGTCTCTTATTGAATATAGTTCCTAGAATGATGAACACTTATGGGCTCTCCAAGTCAGAATGAAATTCCAACATAACTAGAGCTTAATCAAACTCATCCAAAGTCACCTTTACAAAAAGCCTCCTAGGATTTTATAGGTCGTGCCCCTATTTTTCACGTGACAATGTTATGGCCATTTAATCATGACGACTGCTGCAACCACCTCCCTGTCAAATATTTTGCATCATTTACCTCTTCATGATCATGGCGTGAATGTTAGTTGTATCTTTCTTAACTTCCTCACCATCATAGGAAGGTAGCTTTCTAATCACACTCGCAATGATCATTTTCTTTTTTAAGCACTTGGCGATAGTTTCTATTTTAGATCAAATCTACTTTGGGATATCCCATAAGATCGACTAGTGGTCTTAAATTTTATAGGATGTGGGTCCCATCATTCCTTTGAATGATGCAGTCATAGCCTATGCATGAGTCACATAGGCATGAACCTTTGGAGTTCTTCTCTTGAGCTTGCGTTGAAGTTGCGCAGTGATGACATGTGGTAGGTCGATATGTGCACTTGAAATTTGAGCCTAAGCATGATAAAAGAAGAGCACCATGTTGACATATGGTAATTTGTGACCTAACACGTGGATGGAAAGGTGAAGGGAACAAGACTGCAGACTTTAAAAACCCAAGTTGGAGAAGCTGGTTGTTATAGATAACATCTACAGTTAAAATTTCAAAACTTAATTAAAAGTTGAATTTAAACTAAATTACAATAAAATAAAATGAAAATAAAAATTGTTAAACTGCAATAAATTAAATTAAAATTTAATAAAAAATAAAAACAAATTAAAAAGCACTAGATTTAATAAGAATACCTTTGATAGATAATGATACATACAAGAAAGAATTGAAAAATTCAAAAGAGACATTATATGAGGTCTATCTTAAAAGTATGAAGAAATTTCTCATGCATAATGCAACATTGACAAATAGAAAAGAATGGTTGACTACTACCTACCCTTACGATCAGTTGGGGCATTTTGTTTGGTTAATTTTTTTACTTATACATTGTTCCTTAGAAGAGGGTGGATGGTGTCTTAGCATGATATTCCCTTGTAAACTCTATAACTCTAGTTCATAGAAATGCCTTTAAATTTTGAGTACTATGGAGGCATACCGTGTATCAATTAAATTGGACCTTTGTTTTAAATTAAACATAGTTTTCATCATAGTGAAACCCTTTTTTTTGACAACATAATATTAGTTTTGATTCATTTTTAAAATGGCATGTTACTATTTTCTGTTATTTTTTTAAAATTTTGAATTGTAGTGGAGTTTTAGCGTAATTTTGTTGCAAAATTATAAGTAAGACTCTCAAATCAACTTTTTTTTTGTAAAATGGATGTGAGCACAAGAGTTTAGTTGTCTAGCATTTATGAATATGTGAAAGAAAATTTAAAGCATATAAAAGAAGGACAAATTCAATTAAAGGAAAAATAAAGGCTAATGCTAGATTTTTATATCAAAGGATCAAGGTCAAGACTTATGTTCATCTTCAATTTTTGGATAGAAATATAACCACTTTTCTCATTGCGCCATTTTTAATTTCTTTTGAATTAAATTTGACTTAAAAAAGTGTATATGTGCAATGTTTAATAGTCAACTATAAAACCAAATAAAGAATCTTCATACAAAAGACAGATTTTTTTACTGACTAGAAAATCATGAAGAAATGGTTGAGACACATTCATAATTTAAAAAAATTGAACCACATTTATAATAAAATGGGCTTCAACACTAGCCCGCACGGTCAGCAGAGGAGGCTTAAGTCTTGGGTATGCTCCCCAAGGTCTTGGACTTGAATCTGAGGTCTGGATTTAAGCAATGCACTTGTATTGCAGGCATGCTTGTGCATCCCTAAGGGGATTAGTCTCACCCTAGCTCGCCTTAGGTACCCAAGATATGTGATGTTGGGCGTTGGGTTGGGCCGCATGGATACCTTTCGGCAAAAAAAATTATAATATAATGAAGGGATTTATCACATGACAATAATAAACAAGATAATTTATTTCATGATTAATTTTAAAACTCAAAATATGTAGTTGTACTTAAGAAATTTCTTAGTTTGTCGGTTGCTAAAAATATTATTAGTTATTTTTTAAAGTTTTAGATAATGATTATTGTTGTAGATGTAGGATTCCTATGTATATTGTGCATGAGCACCTAGGTGGTCAATGGATTCTATATGGAATCTTGAACAAGTTTTGTTTTCTAATGTTTTAAAAGTTGTAATAAGGTCTCATTAGACCATTCATGTTGTTTGGTTCATGTTTGTAAGGTCTTGGTGCCATTTTAGTGTTTGTAACCTATCAGGACCTACTTAGTCAACTATGGTCATGAATATTACCCAAAGTGTGAAAATAGGTGTAATATTTTTATTTTGGGCCATATGTGGTCTATTGATGTGATTTGTAAAGGTTCTTGACATGTATGTATTTTAAATGTCAACATTGTCAAAAGTTGCTATGCAACTTGACAATGTTGTTGCAACTTTTGTTGTCAAAAGTTGCAACTTTGGCTTCTAATGGCTAACTGATTTGAAAATTAGTTGGGGCCATTAAGGAAGATTTAAGGCATCTATTTAAGCCATTTTTGGAAATTTTGTACGGTTTTTTGAAGTTTCAAGTAATAAATTCATCAATTGTCATTGTAAATTCCTGCTTTCTGTGTGAAACAACATTTTGTACATATCTGTATGGATGGGTAATGGTCTAAAACTGGCATGGGAGTATAGATCTTAGAATTACCTTTCATTTAAAATTGGTTTTAATTTTATCCATTTGGTTTTGTGAAAGTTGTCTTCATTTTATTGCAGGTTGCTTGAAAACCCTCTTAAACCTAGGGTTTGAGAGAAATGCCTTTAGATACCTAACATTCCACCAATCAAATTGGCTCCAATTATGGAGATTTTAAGGTCTAGGAGTTTAATTTAAGATTTTGTGTGTTTTAGAGTTGGCCATGAAGCTTGTGAATTTTGGAATGATGTTTTAGGCTAGGCATCCCTACATGACTAGCCATGTTTGAGATAGAAACCCTATGACAATGGAAGAAATTGGTCATTTGGGAATAATAAAATGGTGGGTTTGGTGGTTTTATATGTGTACATACCCTCTTTAAACATTTTTTCAAATAATCAAGTCATTCTAAGGTACTTGCTTTGTAAAAGTGACCTATTAGCCCTATTAGGCCTAGGCAGGTAGTAGCAATTAGGCCTCACTAGTGGAAGAACCCAGATAATTACTTTGGGTATATTAAAGAACATGGAAATGGGTATCTGAAAATGTAATTTTTTTAGTGGGTTATGTGGAGAATATGGAAATTATGGGTGATAGGGTCAAAAGGTAGGGCTACTAGGTGGCCAGGCCCATTATGAAGCAAGTACCCTTGAACTATGTTGTGGGTCCATAAATATAGTTTTTTTCTCATACATTAGTTCCATAGTGACATGAAAAGGTGACTTTACATTCCCAATCAATCCTATGAAACAACTTTGTGTTGTAGCCTTGTGTGACAAGGGAGTGTTCAAGGGTGATCATGGAGCCATTAGGGGAATTTATGTGAGGAGTTGTATCTCAAGGAGTTTGTTAGTGGTATAAGTTTTCAAGGGGTCTTGAAATATAATCAAATGAGACTTTGGTGCATTGTGTCTGGTTACCAAGAAATCCATAGGGGATAGGTGCCTTGAGATGAAGATTTGGTAGGAAGAAGTAAACATTGTGGTTGTGGGTTGGTAGTATTATTGCTTCCTTGTGAGATCCACATCATATTGGTATCAGAGAAAGTATGATCATTGGGAGAGTAAATTATGATGTATGTCAGTAGAAGAGAGTGAAGGAGATGCTACCATAATGCCTCCAAAGGGGATGATTGTCGAGGTGACAAAAAAGGTTCCAAGAGTTGGAACAAATGTGGTAAGAAAGGTTTCAAGCCAGAGTGATTGAGGAAGTAAGAAAGGTAAATGGAAAAGCTAAAAGGGATGAATGAGATTTGAAGACACCGAAGGTGAAGAAGATATTAAAGAGGAAACACCGCCAACCTAAGACATGCCTGCAGTCCAGAAGGTGTTCATACATGATTTGAAGGCAACACACAAATAATCCTTTGAGACCAAGGTAGATGTCCCTACCTATAGTGGGAAGTTATATGGTGATGAACTTGTGGAGTGGTTAGATGCCTTGAAAATTTATTTTGAGTATAGAGAAGTGGTTGAGGAAAAAAAGATGAAGTTTTCTAAGACCAAATTGAAGGGGTCTACATTAGTATGATGGAATTACAGTCAAGGGAAGAAAGTGAAGATGAGAAAGCACATGATCAGTTCTTGGAACATAATGTTTTTCATGTTGAAGAAAAAGCTCATTCCTTTTGACTATGGGATTCAAGTCATTAGGAAACTACATAATCTAAAGCAAAAATATTTGGATGTGTCTTCCTACACAAGAGTTCCACAAATTGAGTTTGAAGGCAAATCATTATGAAGATGAAAGGGAGAAAGTTGATAGGTACATGAATGAGCTTAAGTTTAGCATACAAAATGAAATGAGCATGGTGGTCCCTATAATGGTGGATGAATGCTTTCAAATGGCATTGAGGGCCAAAGATAAGGTAATGAGAAAAAGTGAGAAGAATAAAAGAGGTAGAGGTGGCAAACATTTAAGAGGTAGGGGTAATTTTGGTGGTAGAAACCAAACTGAAAGGAAGAAAGGGGAGGTCAATCAGAGTGATCAGGGAGGAGAATCAAATTTCAAAGGTAATTTCAAAGGAAGGAGACCCAACAACACAGTTAGATTAGGTGGACAAGGCAGAGGTCCCAATGTGTTCACAAGGAGATGTTATAGTTGTAATAAAATAGGGAACCCTGCAAGCAGATGCCTTGAAAAACAAGCTTCAAGTTCTCATGGAGGAGAGAGGAGAAATCACTTGGTTGTTGAAGAGGATAGTCAAAGTGTCAATGGGCCAATCAGATCTACATATCCTGAATGTGGAGAGAACCTAACGATGAGGAGAGTACTCTTTAAGGCACCTGAGGTACAAGAACCACCACAAAGAAGATCCTTATTCACGACCACCTGCAAATCCAATGGGAAGCTATGAAAAGTTATTGTAGATTCTAGTTCTACTAAAAATTTGGCATCTATGGAGATGGTTGAAAAGTTAAAGTTGTAGAAGTTGAAACATCCTTATCCTTATCGGGTGTCTTGGTTGAGCAAGGGTCAACAAGTGCTAATTGACGAACAAGCTTGGGTAGATTTCCAAATTGGAGAGTACATGTACAAATTATTTTGTGACATCATCCCTATGGATGCATACCATCTCCTCTTAGGGTGTCTATGACAATATGATCTCAAAGCCCAACATAATGGGCAAAAGAACACTTACTTTATTACCAACGATGGTGTAACCTACATGATGAAACCCTTACCAAATGATGGAAAAGGATAAACATGTGAGCCCTAGTGTTTTTTGGTAGGTGAAAAGGAGTTTCTTGAGACTTTGAAAGAATAAGATACCCCATGTTTTGCCTTACTCCTAAGACCAAAACTTGATTCAGATTTGTCTACCAAAGATAAGGAAGATTTTATTAAGAGGTAGAAGGGTTGTTAGATAAGTATAAGGGTGTGGTTGCAGAAGACTTACCTGAGTCATTGCCTCCAATTAGAGACATTAGTCACCATATATACTTGATACTAGGGGCCACACTTCCCAATAAAGCTACATACAAAATGACCGCTTCCCAAAATGAGGAAATTGCTAGACAAATGCAAGATTTGTTCAATAAAGGGTTGGTGAGGAAAAGTCCAAGTCCTTGTGTTGTTCCTACTATTTTATCTCCAAAGAAGGAGGGTACATGGAGGTTGTGCATTGTTTCTAGGTCCATTAATAGGATCACAATTAGATACTGACTTTGAATTCTAGGGATTGAAGACCTTATGGATTGTCTAGGGGGTGCAAGTACCTATTCCAAGATTGATCTAAAGAGTGGGTACCATCATATCAGAATAAGAGAGGGAGATGAATGAAAGACTGCCTTCAAAATAAATGAGGGTCTATATGAGTGGATGATCATGCCTTTTGGACTCTCCAATGCTCCAAGTACCTTCATGTGCCTCATGAATGAAGTGTTAAAACCTTTTATTGGTAAGTGTGTTGTTGTTTATCTTGATGATATTTTGGTCTTATGTAAGACAAAAGAAGATCATTTGCAACATTTAGATTTGGTTTTGAAGAGGTTACATGAAGAAAACTAATGATAAATTTGGACAAGTGTGTTTTTATGAAGGAAGAGATGACTTGCCTTGGTTTTGTAATCTCAAGTGGAAGTCTCAAAATGAATCCCTCAAAGGTTGAAGCCATACTTAATTAGCCAACCCCAAGAAATGAAGGTAAAGTGAGAATTTTTCATGGCTTATCAAGTTTTTACAGGAAATTTAAATCAAAGCTTTCAGTGATGTTTGTGCTCCTATGATCAACACCATCAAGGGTGGAAGAAAGTGTAAGTTTCAATGGATATAGGGGACTAATAAAGATTTTCAATACTTGAAGAGGAGAGTGTCCCAATATCCAATATTGGTCATACCTAAATTTAACAAGGTTTTTACCATAGAATGTGATGCAAGCCACCAAGCCATTGGGGTAGTGTTGAACCAAGAAGGCAAACCAATAGCCTTATTTAGTGAAAAGTTAAATGAAGCCAAACAAAGATATTCATCCTATGACATTGATTTGTATGTCATGGTGCAGGCTTTAAAAAAGTGGAGGCACTATCTATTGCCAAGGGAATTCATAGTATATATAGATAACCATGAACTTATCTTCTTGAATGGGCAAGAGAAATTGAATCACAAGCATATGAAGTGGGTGGAGAAATTACAAGAATATACATTTTCCATCAAGCACAAGAAGGGGACTTCCAATAAGGTGGCAGATGCTTTGAGTAAGAGAGTGCTTACAATCCAATAGATTCAGTTACAAAGTGTTGGCATTGATCTTCTTAAATACATGTACAAGGATGATGGAGTTTTAAAATAAATCTATGAGGTATGTTCCAAATTTGCAAACTCTTGTCATTCTAATTTTTCTGAGTATATGTTACTGGATGGGTTATTGTTCAAAGTGTTGGAGATTTTCTTCTATGCAAATAATTGGCTGTATGGTTTGCCATTGATAAAAACATACAATATACAAAAGTATTCTATATGCAATTATCAGTATAGATGTTCTAGAGCTATGCGTGTTCATTTCCATGAAGTATACATGTTCTAGATGCTATGTGCATTCACACCAAGTTAGATATGAAGTTTCAGTTGAGTTATGATTAATCAATTATGACAGTTATAGAGATTGAAGACTATCTGTGAAGAGCTGATGTAATTACATTAATATTTGAGTTGCGCCTATCTTTGGGATATGTGTGTTTGTATTCATGTTTAGATATGAGTTAAAGATAATTATTTAAAGATTCCAATCATGTTCTATCATAATCCTGAAGTTGAATTTAATTTGGTAGAGCTGAATTTGTGAAAGTGTCGCGTCTGTTTAGTATAAGTTGCGTGTTTCTAATCAAGTTGCATAGATGATGTGGCTGACTAAAGAAGTATTGAAGGGACTCCTAGAGCCGACGAAGTTCACATCCTCTGGTGAAGATACTTATAGTAGTTCATTTGATGAATGCCAAGTGTGAATGAGAGGAATAAAGACTGAAGAAGTGCAAGACATAATGTCTGTTGTTTTGGGACAGTAGACACATTTCATTCATTAAGAAAAGATCTATGTGAAGAAGTAGAAGTATACAACACACTGTAAAGGATCAAGATAGCAGGTCTACTCTAATAATTCATCTTTTAGGTATAGTGTATATCTGTTCCACTGAAGGTTGTAGCCTTCATCATTTTGACAGTAAGCTTTGGACACTGAGTCCTCACCCTTAACAGGGTTATTTGTAAAAGACTCCTAACAGGGTCCAACCTTTAACCAGGTCTCTATACTTATTGCATTGTAAGGAACAACTCCTAACAGGGTTGCAAGATCTCCTAATAGGGATAATTATACTCAAGTATATTTTTTGTGGGTGCTAATTCCCACTGGGGTTTTTACCTATTTGGTTTCCCCGTAACCAAAATTGTTGTGTTCTCTATTGTGTTATCTGAATGTGCATTTACTTTATGTTTATTGTATCTAAGAGAAGGAAAGAACTAAAGTAGTTTATAACTGATTCACCCCCCNTCCCCCCCCCCCCCCCCCTCTCAATTATCCTTGGGACTATTCTAACATTGGTATCATGTGAGGACCTCATTCAGGAGCAAACAAAACTTTGCAGAAAATAAATTAGATCTGATACATACAGACCTATGTGGACCTACTCAAACAAGATCATACTACGGAGAATGGTATTTTATTTTTTTTGTTGATGATTTCTCAAGGATGATGTGGGTTGCGTTCTTAAAAGAAAAATATCAAGCTTTTGAGAAGTTCATAATATTCAAAGCTAAGGTTCAGAATGAATCTGGATTGAAGATAAAATGTCTGAGATATGATAGAGGAGGAGAATTCACCTCTGACCAGTTTTATGACTATTGTGATGAACATGGAATCAAAAGATAGTAAAGTGCACCTAGAACCCCTTAGTAGAATGGGATAGAAGAAAGGAGGAACATGATAATACTTGACACAATGCGCACTATCATGATTGAAGGAAAGGTTGCCCATACCTACTAGAGAGATGCGGTCAACACAACAGTCTATACTATCAATAGAATACAATTGAGGCCAGGCGTAGACAAGACACCTTATGAACTTTGGTTTGGTAATGTACCTACTGTAAAATACTTCAAAATCTTTGGAAGTAAGTGCTACATCAAGAGGGATGACAACATTGGAAAGTTTGATGCTAGAAGTGATGAAGAAGAATCATATATTACAGATGAGAGTGTCACTCCTAAGAATTCAAGATACACATCCAAATACCACTCTAAGGAAGATATCATTGGAGATCAGAGCACAAAATTCTTGACAAGATCTAGAGCAAAAGATTCAACCGCTGATGAAGAGGTATGCTTACTATCACAGATTGAACCCTTAAGTGTTGAAGATGCGTGTAAAGATTCAGATTGGAAAAGTGCTATGCAAGAAGAATTGGATCAGATAATAAAGAATGATACATGGGAACTGGTCCCTAGACCTCATGACAAAAATGTAATTGGGACAAAGTGGATATTCAGGAAAAAAATGAATGAAGAAGGCATAGTGGTAAGAAACAAAGCAAGGTTAGTATGCAAAGGATATGTGCAAAGAGAAGGAATAGATTACACTGATACATTTGCCCCTATGAGTAGACTGGAAGCTATTAAATTGTTTTTGGCTTATGCAACATTCAATAACTTTAAGGTATATCAAATGGATGTTAAGTCAGCCTTCTTAAATGGTGACTTAAAGGAAGAAGTCTACATAGAGCAGCCTAAAGGATTCGAACTCTTAGACAAACCAGACAGGGTATGCAGATTAAAGAAAGCACTATATAGACTTAAACAGGCCCCAAGAGCTTGGTATGAGAGACTTGATGGTTACTTAACAAAGATAGGATTTAGAAAAGGAGTAGCAGACTGTAATTTATTCATAAGAGAGACAGATGAAGGATTACTACTAGTTGCTATTTTTTTTTATGACATTATCTTTGGAGGTAATGACAAACTAAGTGTAGAATTCACCAAGGAGATGAAAAGTGAATTTGAAATGAGCATGATTGGACCTATCAAATAATTTCTTGGATTGAATGTAATTCAAACTGACAAAGGCATATTTATAAATCAATCTAAATATGTGAAGGAGATATTGAATACTTTCAAGATGGAAGATTGCAAACCAGTATGCACCCCCATGATAACATGAAGCAAGATTTCTAAAGATGATGATTCCACAGCAGTAGACAAGACCCTATACAAGTCTAAGAATGGAAAACTCATATATCTTACTCAATCTAGACCTGACATTTCTAATGCAGTTGGCATTGTTGGAAGATTTGCAGCTAAACCCAAGCAAAATCATCTAATGGAAATAAAAAGAATATTCAGATACTTAAAGGGAACTATAGACTATGGTTTGTGGTATCCTAACTCAGAAAATATACAACTTCATGTGTATATAGATGCAAATTGGGCAAGTTGTGTTGATGACAGAAAGAGCACATCAGGAGGAGCAATATTTCTTGGAGACAGGTTAGTCACTTGGACAAGTAAAAAGCAAAATTGTATCTCTCAGTCGACAACAGAAGCTGAGTATGTTGCAGTAGCATTGAATTATTCAATAATGGTTTGGATCAAATAGATGATTAAGAACTTTGGTATTCAGATTGATTATCCTATTGTTATTCATTGTGACAACACTAGCACTATCAATATGTCAAAGAACCCTGTGATGCATGCAAAGACAAAACACATTGAGATCAAATACCACTTCCTAAGAGAAAAAGTTGTAGACAAAGAAGTAAAGCTAGATTATGTAAGCACTAAAGAACAACTAGCAGATATTTTTACAAAGCCATTATCAAAAGATACTTTTGAGTATCTTAGGGAGAAGTTGGGAGTAATTCCCTTTCCTGAGTCTGATTAGAACTTGCAGCAAGAACATTAGTCCTTGGTGACTGATGAATGGTTTACTACTCTACTTCTAGAGTAGTACCTGTGCTTAATGGTGTTTAACACCCTTTTTCATTGATGTCAAAGGGGGAGTATTAGTAAGGGGGAGCATATACTCTGGGGGAGTATACAGAACAATAATAGTGAAGAGGAACCTTGGATGAGGATATTGAGAAGATTGTAAAAAGAAGGAAGACACTTTGAGTTGATGATATAATATGTTGCCATCAATGTCAAAGGGGGAGATTGTTGGAGATTTGCTTCTATGCAAATAATTGACTATATGGTTTGCCATTGATAACAACATTTAATATACAATAGTGTTCTATATGCAATTATCTGTACAGATGTTCTCGAGCTATGCATGTTCATTTCCATGAACTATACATGTTCTAGATTCTATGTGCATTCACACCAAGTCAGATATGAAGTTTTAGTTGAGTTATGATTAATCAGTTATGACAGTTATAGAGATTGAAGACTATCTGTGAAGAGCCGACGTACTTACATTAATATTTGAGTTGCGCCTATCTTTAGGATATGTGTGTTTGTATTCATGTTTAGATATGAGTTAAAGATAATAATCTAAAGGTGCCAAACATGTTCTATCATAATCGTGAAGTTGAAGTTAAATTGGTAGAGCCGACTTTGTGAAGCGTCATGTATGTTCAGTATGAGTTGCGTGTTTCTAATCAAGTTGCATGGATGATGTGGCTGACTAAATAAGTATTGAAGGGACTCCTAGAGTGCACAAAGTTCACATCCTCTAGTGAAGATAATTATAGTAGTTCATTTGATGAACGCCAAGTGTGAATGAGAGGAATAAAGACTGAAGAAGTGTGGGACAAAATGTCTGTTGTTTTGGGACAGTAGACACATTTCATTCATCAAGAAAAGATCTATGTGAAGAAGAAGTAGAAGTATACAACACGCTGGAACTGATCAAGGAAACATGTCTACTCTAATAGTTCATCTTTCAGATATAGTGTATATATGTTCCACTGAAGGTTGTAGCCTTCATCATTTTGGCAGTGAGCTTTGGACAGCGAGTCCTCACCCTTAACAGGGTTATTTGTAAAAGACTCCTAACATGGTCTGACCTTTAACCAGGTCTCTATACTTATTGCATTATAAAGAACAACTCCTAACAAGGTTGCAAGATCTCCTAACAGGGATGATTATACTTAAGTACAGTTTTGTGGGTGCTAATTCCCACCGGGATTTTTACCTATTTGGTTTCCTCGTAACCAAAATTGTTGTATTCTCTATTGTGATATTTGAATGTACATTTACTTTATGTTTATTATATCTAAGAGAAGGAAAGAACTAAAGTAGCTGATAACTGATTCACCCCCNATCCCCCCCCCCCCCCCCCCCCTCTCAATTATCCCTGGGACTATTCCAACACAAAGGTAGCCACTTATGTGTACCAAAATGTTCCTTGAGGGAGAACATAATCAAGGAGAAACATAATGGTAGCTTAGGTGGTGATTTTGGGATTGCCAAGACCATAAAACATGTGAAAAGGTTTTATTTTTGGCCTAAGTTACCCACTGATGTTAGAAAGTTTGTTAAAAATTGTAGTATATGTCAAAGGGCAAATGGGACATAAACTATTGCAGGTCTATACCAACCTCTTCCTATTCCTACTAGACCATGGGAGAGCATAAATATGGATTTTATTTTGGGTCTTCCTAGGACTCCAAGAGGGTTTGATAGTATTTTTGTAGTTGTGGACAGATTTAGTAAGATGACACACTTCTTGCCCTGCAAATGTACAAATGATGCCTCTCATGTAGCTAGTTTTTTCTTCAAAGAGGCGGTGAGGATACATGGGTTACCCCTTAACATAGTCATAGATAGAGACTCCAAGTTTATGGGTCACTTTTGGTGAACCTTGTGGAAGAAGATGGGAACCCAATTGTCTTTCACTTCAGCATATCACCCTCAAACTAATGTCCAAACTGAAGTTGTGAACAAGTCATTGGGAAACTTATTAAGATGCCTAACAAAGTAACATGGACAAGCATGATATATGGTGATAAGTCAAGCAGAGTTTTCCTATAAAGACTCTATAAGCATAAGCAATAATAAGGGTCATTTTGAGGTAGTATATGGAGTTCATCCTAGAGGGATTTTGGAGCTCAAAGATCTGAAAGGAATGGATAAGAGAAGTGCCCAAGGAGAATAATTTGCAATAGTTATGAAGGACATTCATGAACAGGTAAGAGAAAATATACAAAAGGGTGTTGACAAATACAAGACCAAGGCTGCTAAAAAGAGGAGAAATGTGCAATTTCAGGTTGAGGACGTGGTCATGACTTATCTAAAAAGGAAAGGCTTCTAAAGGGTCAACCTAATAAGTTGTTGATAAAGAAAATTGGCCCTTGTAGAATAGTGCACAGTTTTGTGCAAAATGCCTATGAAATTGAATTTCCCCTAGATCTAGGTATATCCCCAATCTTTAATATTTTAGATTTGTTTCCATTTAAAGGTACTATTGATGGAGGTGAACCTATAGGTTTGAAGACATATCAAGATGATGAATAGGTTAATGATTTTACCCCCTAGCAAACATTTGCAACTTTAGTGCATCTTGGATATCGAGGTGATCAAGAAGGCTAGAAGAAGAACCCAAAATGAGTACCTTGTCAAGTGGAGTGGCCTTCCTGATGAAGATGTCACTTGGATGAGTGAAGAAGACATTCTCAAGCATGATATTTCTATTGCAGACCTAGTTCCTCAAGGGACTTGAGATTTCTACCCCCTGACAGTATGGTGTTGGAGCACCTAGGTGGTCAATGGAGTCTATATGGACTCTTAAACAAGTTTTTTTTTTCTAATTTTTTAAAATTTGTAATAAGGTCTCATCAGAACATTCATGTTGTTTGGTTCATGTTTGTAAGGCCTTGGTGCCATTTTAGTGTTTGTAATCTATCAGGGCCTACTTGGTCAACTATGGTCAATATCACCCAAAGTGTGCAAATGGGTGTACAATTTGTATTTTGGGCCATATTTGACCTATTTATGTGATTTCTGAAATTTCTTGACAAGTTTGTATTTGAAATGTCAACATTGTCAAAAGTTGTTATGCAACTTGACAATGTTGTAGCAACTTTTGTTGTCAAAAGTTGCAACTTTGGCTTCTAACAGCTAAGTGATTTGAAAATCAGTTGGGTACCTTTGAGGAACATGTAAGGAGTCTATTTAATCTAGTTTTGGCAATTTTGTACGGGTTGTTGAAGTTTGAAGGAAGAAATTCATCAATTGTCATTACAAATTCCTACTTTTTTGTGTAAAACAACATTGTGTATGGATTTGTATGGATGGTTAATGCTCTAAAAGTGGCATGGGAGTATAGATATTGGAATTACCATTCATTTAAAAAAAAATTTAAGTTGATCCATTCAGTTTTATTTAAGTTATCTTCATTTTATTGTAGGTTGCTTGAAAACCCTCCTAAACCTAGGGTTTGAGAGAAATGCCTTTAGATACCTAACATTTCAATGGTCAAATTGGCTCCAATTGTGGGGAATGTTAGGTATAGGAGTTTACTTTAATATTTTGTGTGTTTTAGAGTGGGCCATGAAGTTGGTGAATTTTGGATTGATGTTTTGGGTCAGGCATCCCTACGTGACTAGCCATGTTGGAGATAGAAACCCTATGGTAGTGGAAGAAATTGGTTGTTTGGGAACAATAAAAGGTGGATTTTTTGGTTTTATATATGTGTATACCCTCTTAAAATATTGGTTTCAATTAATCAAGTCACTCTAAGGTACTTGCTTTGTAAACTGACCTATTAGCCCTACTAGGCCTAGACAAAGAGTGGAAATTAGGCCTCACCAGTGGAAGAACCTAGATTATTCCTTGGGTATATTTATTAACATGGAAATGGGTGTCTAAAAATGTAATTTTTTTAGTGGGTTATGTGGAGAATTTGTAAGTTAAGGGCGATAGAGTCAAAAGGTAAGATTACTAGGAGGACATGCCCATTATGAAGAAAGTGCCCTTAAACTATATTGTGGGTCCATAAATGTAGTTGTGTTATCATAAATTAGGTCCCTAGTGACAGTAAAAGGTGACTTTAAGTTACCAATCAATCCTATGCAACAATTTTGTGTTATAGCCTTGTGTGAGAAGGGAGTGTTCAAGGGTGATCATGGAGCCATTGGGGGAATCGATGTGATGAGTTGTATCTCAAGTAGTTTTTAAGTGGTATAAGTGTTCAAGGGGTCTTGAAATATAATCAAATGATCCTTTACTGTGTTGTGAATGGTTACCAATAAATCCATAGGGGATAGGTGTCTTGAGATGAAGATTTAGTAAGAAGTGAACATTGTGGTTGTGGGTTGGTAATACCATTGCTTCCTTGTGAGCTCTACATCGGTATATAATTCCAAACTAAGCATTTGAATATAATATTTTATTATTAATGTTACCATCATGCAATTCATCTATGAATTGAGATGATTGAATCAATTAGTAGTTGGGTTAAGTGAAATGTATGTTGGATGTTTGATTTTCTAGAGGATATTTCATGTAGTTCCATTTTTTTTAATATAAAATGATCTCTTTATATTACTTATAGAAATAGTAAATTAAGTAATTATTAGATTATAAACATTATGTATAGCCATATATTTAGTTGCATGTATCTAATTTTGCCCAAAACTTGTGAACTCTTCCTTTCATATTTGTTATTAAAATACATTTGAAACTCATAAGTTATTAGAAATTCCTTAAGTACAATTGCATCTATAGAGTTAGAAAGCTTAATCATACAATTGGTCTCTAATGAAGTGAAATTTCTTTATTTGTTGTTACCATATGAAATAAAATTATTTTATTTTATTATATATGTTGTTCAAATTTTAAACTTCGATGGTGTCACAACTATTTCTTCATGATTTTCTAATCAATAAAAAATTATCTTTGTTTTGTATCTAGATTAAGTATTTGGTTCTATTTTTTACTATTAAACATTTCACATGCGGATTTCAAGGTCAAGTTTAATAAAAAGGACTTTAAAAAGAGCGCAATGAAAAAATTGGTTATATTTCTATTTAGAAATTGAAGAACATAAAACTTGTCCTTGATCTTTTGATACAAAAATATACCATTAGCAATCATGCTTCCTTTAATTCAATCCATCCCTCTTTAATATGCTTTACTTTTCTTTCACATTTCCATAACTACTAGGTAACTAAGCCCTTGTATTCATGTCTATATTTTTAAAAATCTAAATAGTTAATTTTAGAGTCTTGTAAATAATTTTGCAACAAAATTATAAAGCTCGATTGTAATTCAAATTACAATAAAAATAAAAAATAAAATGCCATATAGATTAATGTGTATAGAGGAGATACGAAGACTAATTGAATGTGAAAATGAATGAAAAAACAATCAATTGAAAAATTTATCAAGTGAACACCATATGATTAAACACATAAGAGATCACACTGTTTATGGAACCATTCAAGAAAAGGCAAAGATATAATTTTCTAACAAAGTAATAATACACTAGTGAAAATAGTGTGGATTAGATGGTAAAGTGAGTTTAAATTAAAATATCCTCCAACTAAAGAAATCTTGAAATCAAATTTGAGAGAGTGAAGAATATCTTTCTAACAAAGTAATAATATACTAGTGAAAATTGTGTGGATTAGATGGTATAGTGAGTTTTACTATCTAATGAAAATAAAAAGTATCCTCCAACTAAAGAAATCTTGAAATCAAATTTGAGAGAGTGAAGAGTGTATTGAAAATGGGAATTAAAATTAATATATATTTTATGGAAAAAAACAACAACCAATTATTACATCAATAGTGGAGAACAAGGGATATTACAAAGGGCTTAAACGTTCATTGGAGTAGGTTGGAGCAATTTGACAATAATTAGTTTAGAGAGAAATAAACGCTCTAAGAACTAAAAATGAAGCAATATAAAATTTATGAAATACCAATGCAATAATGAATAGTCACAATTCTTTTAAAAATATGAGAAATATATTGGTGGAAGAAATGAACAATTATGAGTTTTTGTACATAAAAGATTTATGTATGTGTATAATTGCATATATTAAATGACAAAATAATAATACTTTTTGAATGGATATCTATTTTATAACAGTAAATTGTGGGCATTTTTTTAATTACCAAAAATGATAATATAATATATGCCAAAAAATCATCAAATTAACCAAAAAAAAAAAACATAAAAACTAAATAACATTTATATTATAATGCCTAGAATAAATCACAAAGATAACAAAAATATGATTGAACAAGGATCTTTAACTCTCTTAATCTTCTCCTTTAAAAAAATGATTATCTAATCATTTGTGTTGTACCTTCCGACTGGCACATGTTTAGCAACAAATTATACCATTTGATTTATGGACCAAGCATAGTTGCTTCAATTCCCAAATGTCCTCTCTTTGTATCAACATTCTATACACAAGAATTACACCAAAGCTTATTCATTAGTTCTGATTAAGTAAAAACAGGTTTTACAAGGACCCGAAACCTTTACAAGAATCCAAAGTGTTCAACAGGTTTTACAAGGACCTGCAACCTAGAATTTAAAGATACACAATTTAAAAAGCATAAACAGCTATGCCAAAGCAACAAAACAGAAAGGAACAACAAAACAGCTAAACGAACAAAATAAAGTCCCAAAGTAATAACAGGAGACAGCAGGGACAGCAAAAAAGACCAACCAAGAACGCTAAAAAAATAGTTACATATCTTTGACCATCTCCTCAGCTTCGAGGACCATGATTTGCATGTTATTAACCGAAGTTTTCAGCTCCTCTGTTTCTTTGTCCTCCTTAGGGCTCTTTTTCTTCGCACTGGCTCTGGTTCGCGATCCTGGTCCCATCTTCTCCACAATGCTGCTGTCTTTTTCCTTATTAATCAACTCCAGTTTATCCATGAGGATTTGAGCATGACCACAGTAGGATTTCAAACTTATGAGACATTGTTCCCCTATTTTCTTGACAGATGTCTCCAGTCTTTTAACTTTTTTGTGCAAATTCTTAATATCATCATCCCTGTTGTCCTTTTCCATCTAGTCTTTAATTTGATTGATTTGTTTTTCCATGATTTACACCTTGTTGGCATACTCAACCTGAGCTTCCGAGTTGCCGACAACATCCCTCATTTCCTTCAGACATTCAGCCACTGGTTTATCCCCTATCCCCATTCTATTAAGAATTTTCATCTCCTCCTGAGTTTTCTCAACTTGATTTTTTAAAGTAACCTGATCACTATACATAATATTAATCAATCCAAAAAAATCATCGATAATACCTTTTTTGTTTTTCTTATCAGAATCTCCTTTTTCCAGATTTTCAGGATGTTCCATGAACCCAGAATCCCCATCTTTAGTCTGGTCCATAAAATCATCCTCCTTCTGAGTGTCAGTTTTTAGCTCCCTCTTTTTGATCACTGTGTCTTCTTTTTCGTTCTCTCTGTTAACTTTTTCCTTCGTCTTCCTCTTATCAGGGGTTTTGTCTTCCTCATCAGAGGTAAGAACAATTCTTTTCCTACTTGTTTTATAATTTATGCGAGTCTCTTTCCCCTGAACTCTCTTCCTTTTTTTACCCTCCTTTTTAATTGTTTCGTTCTCTGTCTCAGTTTCAGAATCCTCCATCTGGGAATTCCTCTATTTTTTCTTTTTGTTAGCCACCCCCGTATCAGTCTCGGTCTCCGAGTCAATAGTCTGTGTTTTCTTCTAGGTTTTAACATTACCCTTTTGTTTTCTACTATCTATCTCCCATTCCTCATCACTTTCCTCTGTTTCCGACCCTTCATGGCTATTTTTCTTCTTCTTTTTAGGATTACCCCTTTTCTTATTTTTTGGAGTAGAGACACCTTTTGCCTCCCCTTCACTTTCCGTATTTTCTTCAAACATGCTATCTTCCTCCTCCCCTTCTGTTTCCTCCGTGTCTTTAATTTTCTTCTTCTCCACAGACCTAGCCTATTTTTTAGCTTTCATCACCTCATAGACAAGCAACATGAGACCCTGGTGTGAAGCATGGTCCCCCTTGGGATCTTTCTGATAGCTGGTAATAGTAGCTTCTAACGAGCTAAGCAAATAATAAGGTAAACTAATTTTCATCTTATGTCTAAAGTGATTTAATAGCATAAAATGATGCCCTGTAGCTCTAGTGAACCTTCCATCCAGAGTTATGTAGCTAATGAGGACATACAGAACATACCTCCAAGGCCTGGATATGCTTTTAGGGTTGTGGTAAGAGGTGTCAATCTTCACCAATCTGTTCTTCTCTTTTTCATTAGCCAGAAAAGTCTCCCAAGCTTTATCAGATATCAACCTGTCTCGGTAAAACTTGAGCCCCTCCGTTCCCATACCCGTGGCTTCAGCGACAATATCCTCTGTCACTTCCATATATTCATCGTCCACTAAAATCT
>MU224656.1:1037881-1050268 GCA_018584345.1 Thuja plicata | reverse complement strand
GCTATCTCTTGATTTTTATCCCCCATTTTTGGGGTCTCTACTGAATTTTCTGGACTACCTCTCAGCTCCATCTCACTATCTTTCTTTTTGTCCTCATTCTTCTCTATTGTGCTATTGGTTACTTCCTAAAAATTTCCTTCTCTATGGTAATCATTTTGCTCCTCCTCTGGTTCTTCCTCCTTTTCTTCATCTCCCTTTAAATCCTCTTCCTTAAACTCCCCTTCTTCTATTTGGGTTTCGTTTTCTTCTATTTCATCTTCTTCCATTTGGATTTCTTTTTCTTTTTCATTTGATACTTCTATTCCCCAGTCCTCAGGATCCTCTGTATATGATCCTGACATTGTGTTAGTACATTTAGTCTTCTCATTAGTTTCTTGTTCCTCTTGCTCTTTTTGCTGTCCTTCCCTGTCTTTGCTACTGACTTCTTTAGTTTTTCTCCCTACTGGGATCCATTTCTGAATAACTTTATCCAGACATTTTTTTGCCCAGTGACCCACCTTTTTGCAATGGAAACACGCAAAGGGTATATTTTCATACTCTATAGCCTGTTCCCACATACCCAGCTTAGATTTCAAACTAATTTTTTCTGGCATATCCTTGTCCTACATAACCCCAACACAGATACGGGCATAGGTAAGCCTCCGTCTCGCCGCTGTCACATTATCTATCGACAAGAGTTCACCAAATGAGCTAGCTATACCAACAAAATATCTTCCAACCAATATTCAAGAGGCAATCCATGTAGCTTTATCCATACTGGAACTTGTCAAGCTTAGTCCTCCTCGAATACAAGATTCGGACTCCATTTTTGGAGAATAAGAGTGTTTTTCCCAATCAGCCATGGCCCGCTGCAAAGAATATTCATTCTATCTTCTTCACAAGAAAAAAAGAATGACATACATCCCTTAGCCATAGCTACCACCTCTACCTGTCCTTTCAAATCCCATTTTTGGGAAACAAAAGCCCTAACCACTTCGATGTTAGGTCTCACTCCTACAAATTTACCAACCAGCAAATTTTTCATCCTTGCTATAGAAAAATCGATAGTCTGGTCTGGGATTTCAATAGCAAAGCTTCCCTGAGAAGGTTTAGAAACGTTCTTCACCGGAGGTAAAGAAGATTTACATGTTGGTTTGATGCCAAATAGAGACGCCCATTTCCTCGATTGCCCCAGCCCAGCCTCCTGTCTGGGACCCCCTCCTGGGTCCTCTGGCGCCTGTCTCGCATCGGGATCCAATCCTGTGATCTCTATGTCCTTCCCATCATTCCGCTTGCCGTGCTCAGAGGATTCTGCCTCCTCCCGAATTCTCCCGCCCAAATTCAAAGTTGAATCTGGACACACCCGCTCGCTCCCTTGTTGCTCCATACCATCCTTATTCATTAGTTAGTATATACAAGGATGTGAAATACTTGATAAATATTTACTTGGATTTTAAATAACTAATATGTATTTTATGGTTCAAGAGAACGAAAAGTTCTCAATTTAGATTTATATTTATACCCAAGTTTATTGGTTTGAAGTATTTTATTAATTGTTCAATGTTAAAAGGTTGAATGATTTCTTATTTAAAAATTAACATCTTGACTATCAACATGATTGAACATGGGTCTTTAACACTCTTTAAAAAATGATTCTCTAATCATTTGAGTTGTGCCTTCCCAGTAGCACATGTTTTACAATAAATTATACCAATTGATTTGTAGATTAAACATAATTGTTTCAATTCCCAAATGTCCTCTCTTTGCATCAACATTCTATACACAAGAATTACATGAAGGCATATTCATTAGTTAGTATATACAAGGATGTGAAATACTTGATAAATAGTTACTTCACTTTGAAATAACTAACACACATTTTGTGGTCCAAGAGAAGAAAAAGTTCTCAAATTAGATTTATAGTTACACCCAATTATATTGGGTTGAAGTATTTTATTAATTGTTCAATGCTAAAAGGTTGAGTGATTTCTTAAGAAAAAAAAAGAATGTAAGACTTCTAATTTTTAAAAATTCAAAGATAATCAATCAAACAACAAAATTTTTAATTTTTAATTTCTGAAGTCTTAATCTTCCCTTCTTCCATTTTGTACACCTTTTGTAATGCCCCGCTAGGGAACCCAGGAGAAGTTAACCTAAAATATGTTACTAAATTTGCAGAATAAATTTTTTTTAAAGAGTTACAATAGAAAAAGAATAACAATGCAGAAGCAATATAACATAAGACAATACATACTCATAAATGCAACTCATTTACAGATTACAAATCCTGAGGGTTCCATGACGTAGAATTACGTAAGTTAACTAATCTAATAAACACAATAAACAATATACAATATCCATAAATGAAAATAAATTACAAAAAAATCATCTCATAAATGAAATCTAGAAACAACTGATACCATAAGGAAATACATGTAACAAACCAACATCCACTGCACAAGTCTCAGGGTATGTAATAAAACTCAATATGAAGTACAATGCAATAATCCAAGAACGTCACAACTAATATAACAATATAGAATACAAGATAAGAAAGATAAGATAAAGAGAAAGATGGTACAACAACATCAAGTATCATCCAAGCTAAAGTTATGAACGTCAGATCTCAATGGTAATAAGAATCACTACCACCTGACTGCGTGGAACCAAAGGTCCACTCCCACCATGCTGAGGACATAACAACAGACCCCACTCAAATAACAGAACCAAAGAAGGTAGTGACAACTAAGCAAGGGGATCTTGATTGATGACATTAATTTTCCATTAGTATACAAACAACACTTTCGGAAAGCCTACACTGAAAGACAGGAAAGAGCAAACCGAAGATCAGATTAAGAGATCACCAAAGATGACTAAGTACATAGAAAACCAATGACACAAGTTAGTTTGTAAACCAAAAATCACAAAGAAAAAAGATAAAGTGGAACCCGACAGAGGAACCCGAAATGCAAGTTATAGTGCAGACCGACAAGACAAATACAGTGCAACCGATAGTCAAAACTGAAGGACAGTCAAGCATGACCAACAGACAGAACTGAAAGTCAGTTGCAACCCGCAAAAAGTGGATTTGACTTCCAGGTCAGATAAAGAAAGTGTATTCTATTTATAGGATATTTAATTATTTTAAATCCATTTCTTTAGGGACAAGAAACATTAATGTAAGTGTTTTAATCGGTCTACTGATTTAAAACACATAGACTAGGAGATCTAGGTTTAAGTTGTAAACCTGATCTTAGAGTTAACATTGTTTTTATCACAACTCGATGAAGTCAATTCATCTATAAATAGATGATGTAATCATTCATTAGAATATGTGTGTAAGAAGAAAAAAGTGAGAGGAAAACAAAATGAACACATCTATGGATTGAATTGAGAGTTTCAAAAACAAGAACAGAAAAAGAAGGATTTGGTTAGCAGAACCAAGAATAGAGGAAACCGATAATCAGAGGTATTATTCAATCATAGTTAAGGTGATAATTTGTTTATGTGAACTACATAGGATCTGTATTAGCAATAGGAGATTGCATTTACTAGGTCAATTTGTAATTTTCTATCATTCTAACAAGTGGAGAGAAGTGTAAAAATCCTTTCAAGGAAGGTGGATTTAATAGACCGATATCAAATCTGTTAACCAAGTGCACACTTAACAGTGTTGCTAAAGCTCTTAACATAGTATAATTTAACAGGTCTCCACCGATACTCCTAACAGGGTAGATCATCATAAGTGATCAAATTGTAAGCTTTAACTGACCCCTTCCAATCTACAGATAGTGAAGTTTTGTGGGTGCCATCCCCATCACAGTTTTTACTTCCCAACAGGATTTTTCCGCGATATCATATCTTGTGTTATGTGTCAATTATGTTCATGAATGTTTCTATGAATGATTCACATGTTTATTGATGTTATGAATTGATATAACTCACACCAAGATAGTGTAGATCAGATTGAATGGACATGCAATTGATTACAAAGGTTAATTGATTAAAGGCTACAAAAAGTTTTAGAGGTACTGATTCGCCCCTCCCCTCTCAGTACATACTTCCCATTAATCCCAATAATTGGTATCAGAGCTGGGTCTCTTCTTGGAAATCTTAAAGGCTTAAGAGAAAAGATCATACAATGGAGAAGTACAAACTTGATAAAAATATTGAGAATAAAAATCTTGAAATTTAGATGTTCTATGAATAGTATAAGGAAGCCAAAATCAGTATGAGACAGCTGCTGGATGAAAGAAAGAAAATGACATCTCGCTGTAATGAGAAAAATTATCAAGAATAAGAGATACTAGATTTGTTTGAGTCTTTAGGATTAGCTACAAGCAAGGCATCAGATACATCAGAAGAAAGCATCACAAGCCTAACTAAAATCAATCTACATCTGGCTAGACAAGTTGAATCTCTGCAAATTGGTCAAGATACACAGATGGTAAGGATGATTGATGTCATGAACAATGCTAGACAGGCTTAACAAGAAAGAACACTAGCTATTGATGATAGAAGAAAGATCACAAAAAAGCTACAAGAAAAGGAGACTGAAACACAGAGACTTACAGAGCATCACCATGAGATAACAAATCAGATTAATCTTATGAGTCAAGAGGCAAATAGAATAAATGTTGAACTCATTGAAAGAATAGAAGCTATCGGTGAACTGAGGGATGAGAATTAAAAGTTAAAGAATGAATTAAGAATACAACAACAACATAATGAAATTATCAAAAAGGCTGAAGAAAGCAATAAAAGAATGGATGATTTTCTTGAGGAACAACAAAGAGTCAACAACAACAACGGTCTAGGCTTTACCAAAAATGGAGAATCATCAAATCAATCCAATCAAAAGAATATATATGAAAATCCAAGACCAAGAAAGCTTACATGCAATCACTGTGGAAAGAAAGGCCATACATCAAATGTGTGCAGAGGCAAAATGAAAGGTATTCCTAAATCTACATCTTCATTCATAGGATTCCGTTATAAATGTAACAAGAAAGGTCATAAAGCATATGAATGTAAGTCTGAGATGAAACAACCAAAAAGGGAAACCTACATGGACAAATACTGTCCTACATGCAAAATGAATGGGCACACAACTCTTGAATGCTGGAAAAAGAAAAGACAATCATGGAAGCATAAAGGACAAGAAACTCCCTATCAACCGAAGAATGTTAGTAATCAGTATGTATGGGACTACAATACTTGGACAAATTGTACAACATGTGGAAGATATGGTCACATTGTTGCAAACTATATGATACTATGGACTAGAAACTCTAGAGGCTGGACTAACCCCAGAATGACATGCTTACATTGTCATAAAGTTGGTCATTTCAAGAAAGACTACAAAGACCAAATGATAGAGACAAGAACATATCCCAATGGAAACACCATTAAAGATATCCGAAGGGCTAGAGATAAAATGTGGAGAAAAGCTTCAAACAATGATAAAGCTGGAATGAGCAATGCAAATGGTGACACCCCATCCAATGGATCCGGTGACATCACCAACCCCACCTAAGCAAAACAAGTAAGTATGGAACTGCATTACCCCAAGCTATTACTTTACATCAGTTCCATAATAAGTTGATATAATTCCAAATTAGCATAAGAAAGATGCATCATGGTTGTACTTGTTGAAATATGTGATAACTATGCTTTCGCGCATATATACCAAAACCCATCGATATACACTCTAAGCTAAGACTGCCTGCATTTACTGAGAAGCATCAGTTAAAAGAAAAAAGTTGCTAGTATAGACCAAGCCTCGTTGGTAAACAAGCACATGAACAAGTTGTCAGTGTTACCGAAACCTGTCGGTAAAAGCAAAGTGAACATTGACTGCTCCAAAATGTTGTAAGTGTCATTGATGGAAGTAAAGTCTTCACCGACGAACTCAGTCTTCATATAATGACAAGTTGGTAAGAATTTATGGCACATGTTTTACGGCAATGACTATAAATAGGGCATCAGAACAACTCATTTGTCATGAGACCCAGAGCAAAGCGACGAAAGGTGATTTTTGAGCAGAAAGCAACCAAGCTACAGAGCGATCATGACTTGACCTCCAACACTCCAAAGTAGTTCATAGATCTTTGCAAGCACAAACAGTAAGTTCTTCAAGACCGATAGCTATGTTTTTACGCATTACACAGAAGCCCAAATTTTATGAAAATGGCATCGACTTCACGAACCGTGAAATCTAAGAATGCAAAGAAAGATGAGTTCAATCTCATTAAGAACATGACATGTGAGGAACCCAATTATGAGATCCATCTAGAGGTTTCCTCGCAACCCGACGACACTGGTGCATTTTTGCGCATTCCAGCTAGGGTTTTGCTGGTTGAAGACGTCTGATCCTTCATACACTGCAAGATTGCAGAGATTGGAACGTCAGAAGTTGAAGAAGCTTACAAGAAGCTTTGTAATGATGATGGAAAACTTAAGGAAGAAAATAAACACATTGATGTGAAAGGGCTAACCTATGCCCTAATGTTTCTGAAGGTCTTCAAAATTGATTGGATTTGGTTAGTGCTAAGAAGAATGCATAACAACAAGTTATGGTTGGATGAACCGAAGGCAATAACCTGATATGTCATCCATGTGGTCACGGGTTACCCCATAACTGATAAAGTAAAGGCACTGAAGCATCCACTGAAGGTAGAAATTGAAAAGATGACAGTCTTCTTTTATTTTCAAGAAAATTTCCCATCGATAGGAGTTGTGAAATGAGACAACACCAAACTGGTCACCATGCAAATCAGTGAGCACATAGCTGCACTGGGAGATAAATTTGAAATAGTCGTGGATGAATACTTCAATGTATTCAAAGATCGAATGTAAAAGAGGGTAAGAATCCCTGAGAAACTCATTGAGCAATATAATGATGAGATATGCTTCATGGTTGACATAGATAATACTTACATCAAACCTGCTGTAGCAAGGACAATATGGTTGCAACCATTGGAATATGAGATCAACATTGATCTTGAAACAAAGGCAATTGATGCCTTAATCAAAGAACCACTAGACAAGAAGCAACCAAGGTTTTTAACATATGAAGAGGCCAAGTCAAGAATTAAATCAGGCCTAGTTGTCAAGAAGATAGTCAAAAAGAAGGAAAAAAATGATGAGGAATCTCAAGAAGATTACGTTAGTAATCGAGGAAGAAGCTGAGCAAGATGAAGAAATTGAACAAGAGGAGGAAACTAAAGAACAACTATCTGTTAGTAAAGATGAAGAAAAGAATGACTCTGAGGAAACAAAGTCAGATTCGCCACCTCCTCCACCATCTAAGAAATCAAGGACAACAACTGCTTCAAGGACTAGAAGCAAAGAATCTACTCCTTCTCCTTTGAAGAAAGGAAAGGTCAGAACTTACAAGAGAAAAGCTCCCGCACCAAAAAAAGAGGGCAGAACAAGAAAGGAAGGAAATTCATCAGAATCTGAGAGGACATAGAAGACACTGAGCAAGATGAAGCCTTAGAAGCTGAAAATGTCAAGGTAAAAGAACTTGAAGCTATTGATGACATTTGTGTTTATATTGCAAATTCTGGATGCATTACAAATCCACGCATTAGAAAGTGGCAGAAACAAAATCAAGAAGATCATAATAAAATTGAGGAAGCCATGATAGCTAAAATGTATAACTTCAAATATGTACCAATCCAAGTTATGTACCAAGGGAACTCTTGGATAGATTATCCTCCCGTTGGACATTTGCATTGAAGAATGAAAAAGAAATCAGAGAGAGAGAGTACTTGTTTCTCTTATGTCACCTAAATCAAAGAAGGTAGAGATAGATGAGATGATGGAGAAACACAAGAAGGAATTCTCACCAAATCTGAGGGCATATAAATTTATTAAAGGCAAGTTAATTGAACTTGAATAGGATAGCCACAAGAAATGGTGCAAAATCATGAACAGGCCTATTGAGGAGGTAAGCCTCGACAAAGACCTTCAACAACAAGATGTTGACATAATAACTCAAAATATCACATTAATTGAGTTAGATAAAGAAGAGGATGATACAACAGGCAACAAGAATGTAGATGTTTCAAATGAAACATGGGATGATACCACAAATGACAACATTTTGGATACTAATGTCATTGATATTACCGATTACCCAATAGATAAAATCAATAAGGATGAAGATGTCTCTGTTGAAAAAGACACAATTGATGAACAAGACACAACAATTGATAGTGGACAGGTGAACATTCTAGGCAACATGCCAATATTGATACAAGCTATCAATATCATGCAAGAAATGAGAAAATCACCTGAGAAGGAAACTCCAAAGGATGCAGGAGAAGAAGCCAACAAAGAAAACACTGATGGTCAGAAAAACATCAAAGATACTCAAGATGTAATCGACACTAACAAGGTTACTGAAGGAGATAAGGACAAAGATGTAGAGAGTCAAGACAAGAATGAAGAAACCAAGGCAGATGATGCAAAGGACACCAATGAAGGAGACAAAAAAAAAGATGGTACTCTGAGAAAACAAAAAAGGATGCTACCGATGATGTTAAGGTGAATGTGGAGACGTCTGCAGACACTTGATGAGCTAAAACTGATGCCAAGAAACAAAAAGAAGCACAACAGGTCACATTATCAAGCACAACAAAAAAGGATGAGAAATTGGCAACGGTGCTACATTCTACTAAGTTGCAGAAGAAGAAGACAAAGAATAACAACTTAGAGGTTACATTAGATGAAATCATTAAAATACCGAAGTGTGACCCCTCTACACTTGACATGGATGCATTACACGAATATGAAGAGATATGCCAGAGGAAGGCATTGCAAGAGAAGTTGAAGAAACAACATAGGGACTCCATGGTACTAGAGACAACACGGGACATTCTACATCAAATTGTACCTGATGTTGATATTGATCAAAGCAAGCCTATACTTGATCAACTAGCTACCCTCACCGATGCAATCACAACTCAGAACATTGATGCTAAGAAGGAAAATGAGGAGAGAACCGAAATGAAGTACCAATAGAAGCTCATAGAGAACATCAGCCAAGAAGTGGCAGAGAATAAGGTAAAGCTATTAGAATTCATATTTGAATTAGACCCCATCATATATGAAGCTATAACCTTAATCAAAAGCTGAGCACAATAGAAAAGTTCACTAAGGAGAATAGTGACAATATAGCAAAGCTAGATGCAAATCTAGCAAACAATGCTAGTAGCTTAACCACAGATGGAGACAATGTAGTCAAACTACATTATGAGAAGATAATTGAGGTAAAAAGGTTAAGGCAGAAGTTATGGGAGGTAGAAACACATTTCAGAGAAGAAGTAACCGAGCTACAAGCTCAACTTCTGCCAAATCTTACACTGCTCCAACAACATATCAGTTCTGCAAGGCAACTGATAGGAACTCCCGAGATGTCTGTAGAAGACAACATCTATGATATGCATTCAAAGATCACACTTGAGCACATGGATCTGGAGAACCCCAGAGAGCAATGAGAGAAAATGATGGAAGACATGAAGTCTTCACATTCCCATATTTTTGATAATCTCTAAGGTAAATGACCTTTGCCCTTAATATCAAATAAAGGGGGAAATGATATAAGTACAAAATAAAAAAGGAAAATGTTATGTACATTCATTCAGATAAGCAAATGGTAGATATGTATATGTATATTCACAGAAAATGATATTGTGTATATTCAGGGAAAATGATATGTAGAAGGAAAAGATATCATATGTACAGATATACCGGCATATACATAGGGGGAGTCATTAAATGACTAAGGATTATATATGTTGTATATACTTAACATTTTGTTAGTATTTTGCACATATCAGTTTTTGATACTAATGTCAAAGGGGGCGATTGATGACATTAATTTGTCATTAGTATACAAACAACACTTTCATAAAGCCTACACTGAAAGATAGGAAAGAGCAAACTAAAGATCAGATTAAGAGATCACCAAAGATGACTAAGTACAGAGAAAACCGATGACACAAGTTAGTGTGTAAACCAAAAATCACAAAGTAGAAAGATAAAGTGTAACTCGACAGAGGAACTTGAAATGCAAGTTACAGTGCAGACCAACAAGACAGATACAGTGCAACCAATAGTCAAAACTGAAGGACAGTCAAGCATGACCGACAGACAGAACCAAAAGTCAGTTGTAACCCACAAAAAGTGGATCTGAATTCCATGTCAAATAAAGAAAATGTATTCTATTTATAGGATATTTAATTGTTTTAAATACATTTCTTTAGGGACAATAAACATTAATGTAAGTGTTTTAATTAGTCTAACTAATTTAAAACACATGGACTAGGAGATCTAGGTGTAAGTTGTAAACCTGATCTTAGAGTTAACATTGTTTTTATCACAACTTGATGAAGTCAATCCATCTATAAATAGATGATTTAATCATTCATTAGAATATGTGTGTAAGAAGAAAAAAGTGAGAGGAGAACATAACGAGAACATCCATGGATTGAATTGAGAGTTTCAAGAACAAGAACAAAAAATGAAGGATTTGGTTAGTAGAACCAAGAACAGAGGAAACCGATAATCAGAGGTATTATTCAATCACAGTTAAGGTGATAATATTTTAATGTGAACTACATAGGATCTGTATCAGCAATAGAAGATTGCATTTACCAGGTCAATTTGTAATTTTCTATCATTCTAACAAGTGGAGAGAAGTGTAAAAATCCTTTCAAGGAAGGTGGATTTGATAGTCTGATATCAAATCTCTTAGGGCCCATTTGGTTGCACCCCATAAATGGGTTATGCCACCCATAACCCGGTTATGGGGTGCAATTCCCTGTTTGGATGCCCTTTGCAAGAATGGGAATGTGGATTTTGAAATCCCCATTTCGCTGAAAATGTGGATTTCGCAATTCCACCTCAGGAGGTGGAATGACTTTTGAATCCACGATTATGTGCTCAAATAAACCAAATTTAAGCTTCCCGTCGGGTCCGGGCAACTCCACGTTTTTGCATTTAAACCCCATTTTAAATCTTCTGCAACGTCTACAGATATTACGTTTTTGACGCTAGGGTTTTGCTGCATGTTGGTGTTCGAGGGAGGCGCTGCTTTGAACAGGTAATACAACCAGGTTTTGCTGCGTGTTGGTGTTATAGGGCCTTGTTTGATTTGCAGAGTCAAAGGTATCAAGGGCAGCTCATTTTTAATAGTTTTATTTATGGTTGTTTTATTATTGAGTGGGATATGTTGCAAGTCTAAAATTTATAAGTAGTATGATACCAAAGGAGGATGGCATGACCATCCTCCTGATGACCTTTCCAGTTCAAGATAAATTAGCTTTAGTGTAGGCTACCATGTAGACAAACATGTTGATCAAGTTTTCACCATGAATGTGCGCACCAGACAACGTTTTATCACCAAGGATAGTCTTCACTACATCCACAGTGATGTATTTTCTTACACAAAGATCTTCTTCAGCTGGGCATCCACCTCTGTGTTGAATTCGCACCCCACATTAACTATATACATTATTTGTGAGGCCATGTTTTTCTATTTCTGTTTTTTATTTGATAATGCCTCAGCTCTATATAAAGAAGCCTTGATCGAGATCAATGAAAGATTAAAACCACATAATCTATGTCCACCTTTGAATCAAATTTATCCTACTACATATGATTCCTCATCCTACACGCATTACCTTCTACCATTAGAGTCGATTTGGTACAGACCTTCCCATCTTTCTATACACGGTCTGATATGATCATTGGTTTTGTTGTATCTATGTCATGATTCGACAACAAATATGCTTCTTTATTTATTTCCCTAAACACATGTTTGATGGTATAGCCCATGTTGTTTAGCATTTCCTTAATACTTGCAACTCACATTTCAAATTTCCAACTGGGGCGGAAACGATTGCAATAGATCTAATAGCATTAAGTGAATCTCCTTCAATGTCTATCAAACAAAGATTTTTCTCTCTGCATACCAAACAAAGCTACACATTCTGCATCATTATTTGTACCATATAGAAGTTTGATAGATCCTCCCCATACCAATTCTTCTATTTCATTCCGGATAATAAATCCTTCTCCAGATGGTCTAAGGTTTCTTCTAGAGGCACCATTAAAATTTTATTTTAGATTGCCTATTGGCAGAAATGATTTCATTTGATTGAATGAAAACTCTTTCGGGTATTAAAAAATAGGGAAAGAGGTCAAGTCTGTATTGTCTTGATAAAAGATTACAATACATTTGGTTCCTTCAATCCAACAACCAATCTGATAGCATTTGTGTACTTATGCAACTTCTTATCACATCTCTTTCTCAAGTCCTCAATATATAGGCTCACAGAGGCCCTAAATTCCAAAACAAATACAGTCCTAGTCTTACCTGTGGCACAACTCCGGGAA
>MU224656.1:1019321-1035091 GCA_018584345.1 Thuja plicata | reverse complement strand
ATGGGATGATGGTTCCCTCCTGCATAAAATCAAAGCTAAGGATATCTATAAAGTTCTTAATAAAGATAACTCCATTCTTTCACATTTGAATTCCATTTGGTATATGAATTTAGATTTTCTTGAATGGCAAAAAGTTCTTGACAAATTCTGGAAAGCGCACATCCCTCCCAAAATATTGCATTTTAAATGGCAGCTTCTTCTTGATAGGCTTCCTGTTAAAAATCAAATTGGTGATGCTGACTCTTGTTCTATATGCAGGACTCCTGAAAGTTTAAGACATATTTTCTTTACTTGTTAGTTTGCTAGGATTATTTGGAAATTTTTTGGAATAATTATAACTGATCATGTCTCTGTTATGGATATTATTATTGGACACATTTCTGGTTTCAAAAAGGATGCTAATTTCTTTTGGAATATTCTCTCCTCTCATATTCTTTGGTTTATTTGGAAAAGTAGAAATGAGGACAAATTCCAAGACATTGGTAGATCCCTTACTTTGTTTCAACTAAAACTCATATGATTTAAGATTGTTTCGCAGGTGTGCTGCATTATGAACCTTGAGAAAGATAAGCTGAAACGGTTTCTTCATGATGGGCACGCTACGGTGTTCATTTACAAAATAAAACATGGGCTGGAATGGGCCAACATTGTCAATGATCAGGCTACTTTTGAGGAAGCCCTTAAGCGGTTGCTTAAGGAAATAAGGGATACTAGAGGCCCCTTTTCTGACAGATTGGACTTCTTTGCTCATATTCTTGAGCGGAAGAAAGTGGTTTGGATGGAAGGAGAGCTTGGTTGGACCGCCTGGATTGAAGACCAAGATGATATTTTGGATTAGCTCCTCAGTTTGCTTTTTGTATTTTTGTGAAACTGTTACATATTGTGCAAGTTAGCTGTTTATGGATTTTAGTTGAACTTGGTGGTTGAGGCTTGCCTCCCCTGTTTTGATATTGTACCTATCCATTTTTGATCAATCGATTATTTAATTTAAAAAAATCTTAGTAATAGGGTTACGTGGCTTCTACTCTGGTTTTGTTTTTGTTTTTCTTTCTTTAAAATAAACAAAGATAATTATTTATTTGTTTTTTAGAAATAAATATTATCTTTTTTATATTAATTAATTTATTTTAAAATAAATAATTAATATAAATACAACCCTTCTTTTAAATATATCTTTAAAAGATACCAATTATCATATATTCAAAAAAATATTTATTTTCTTTTTAATTCAATAAAGAGGTTATTTCTATATATAAATATATAACAAATAATTATTTATTCTATTGATTTATTATTATTAATTTTTTTAACAGAAGGAACATTCCAACAAGATGAAAAAATTAATTAATTTTATTTTAATTCTAAGAAACAAATTCATTTCCCCCTAAAACATATATTTTTAACCAAATATTCTAAAACTGTTTCTATCAAATTTGTATGGTTTAATACCAAGGGTTTTTAAAAATTTCTAAAATAAACCCTAGCAGATTTGATTCAAGTTTTCTAATGTTTTCAAACACAACCTTGGACCATTTTGATCACCGATCTAAAAACCCCAATATCCAATTCGAAACCATAATTTTCTAATAAAACCCCATATACCCAGAACACAGATTCGACGGGAAAGCAAAACCACAGTCATATCAATAACCCTATTCTAAGATTATAATAAACACACAATAGACAAGGAAGTACACATAAGGGGATTTCAGTATTTCAGATACATAGAAGATGAGGATCCGAATACTGAAATTCAAAAGATTCAAACCCTACCTCATCCTCCGGTTGACAGAAGCCACAAAGAACAATCCAAAACCTTGAAAATCCTAAGCTTTCACAATATCCTTCAATCCAAATCCAGAACCAAAAACCTGTAAAAATCTATGCAACATGTGTGTGCAATAATGAGCAAAAGAAACATGATAAGGAAAACCTACTCAACCGGGTTTCCAAAGCTCCTGCAACCCTAAAAGCAAACTCAACTGAAAACTCAAATTAGAAAAAATAAAATAGAACTCAACTTAAAATTGAGTAAAAAGAATTAATTTATTTAATAATTGATAATTACAAGCACTTTCCAATTTAGCCAATTAACTCAGCTTTTTACTTTAAATTTACATTTTAATTTTAATAAAAGAATGTGCAACTTTAATTGCATAATATTATTTAGTTAACAAATAATATTTTCGCATATTAATAACATGAAAATTGATAAAAAAAATATCAATTCATAAATTATACTTTTAAATCTCAATTTTGGATTTAATAATTAATTAATTCCTCTATTCGCAAAAATAGACTTTTTAATTAACACTTGTATTTAATTAATTTTTATTAATTAAATAACATCATATTTAATATTTCTAAATTTAATAAGATTTAATTATTAATTGCATAATTAATTTAATAAATCACTCAACCAACTAATACATAAATCACATCAATCACATGACAAGACAACATGATGACAAAACTGACTAAACCCAAAATACCACAAACAAGCACAAATGAAGGGTTCACGAATGACATCACCTTAACGAATTTGGAAGGTAGAAAATAAGATACTTGTCCCCTATTTAGGACAATAATGGCTTAAGTTGGGATCCAAACCTGTCTGTTATCTCCCTCTCTTACCATTGAGATATTGCGATAGGGCATGCTCATCTTGATAATTCAGGGAAGTCGATGCCCGGTACCTATAAATCTGCATCACAAAGTTGAGCATGTACATAATGTGTATATAACAGACAATGATAGTGATTGGTTGAACGTGTGGATTTCGCAATGCAAGTAACTATGTCTCTGTCCTCCACCACATTAGACACATCATACAGAAATGTAAGATAAACACGCCACACAGTAATGTAAAAGACATATGCCAACCATACACATGCAAGTATGGGGTGAGTAAAATCATCCTAACATATGCATAATCATCATGAAAATAACTAAAATATTTTGGCATCAATATTGAAAAGTAAATTGTGGGTGGGCACTACACCTTTCATTTCTTAAATAAATCTTAAAAACTTATGTACTTTATTCAATTGTCTTTACACACTTTATACTCCAAAATAAAAAACAAATTTGCAAATAACATAACTTAAGAGTTCAAAATCTTTTCTATTGTTTAGTAAAGTTACTAAAGCAAGTTCGTAAAATTTGATCAAATGACACATTTCAATACTCATGAATTTATTATGATTATATCTAAGACCAACATTTCCCTTTGTATAAGATTTTGCTCATGTGTACCAAGGTGGTTACAACTTCTTGTTCACTGTTAGAGGCTATAGGTAACATTTTAAATACATGGGTTTGACAAAATAGTTGTATAAATGTGGCAAAAGTAGTTGGGAATTAGCAAGGGAGGGGTCAACCCTTATCATGCATCATGCTTTCTGTAGTTGAGTCATTTGGAAACAAAAGTGAAAATGAATCTTTTTATAGTCTATGATACCAAGTAATTTGGTTCAGGGTCTATACGTAGCTTATAGTATGTAGGATCATACACGAGACATTTAACTGTGCTACGAACTAGACATACACGCCCTATCTCCTACAAGATTTGAGCTTGTGATCTCTCCTTTAAGATTACAAGTTCGCCTTTTAAGAGTGGCCCAACCCTTCCATGATGGCCATAAAATTCCAAACAATATATAGTAGTTCAGGAAGCTATTCCATCTAAACAATCAATCTAAAATCAAATTTAGAAAATGGAATATCTTCTCTTGTGCACAAGAATCTTAATGAAAATGAGGTTAGATTGGCTTATCCATGATGCTAAAACAAAAATAAAAGACTCTTGGAATAAGAAACAAGAAATGAATGTAAAAATTGCTCCAAGCAAAGCTTAAAAAGCATGTAAAAAACTACTCACAAAGTACAAAAAGAAGCACTTAAAATCTCTCCCAAACACTTTAAAAAACTACTTTACTCATTGAAAGGAATCCATACTTAACAATCCAAAACGAACAAGATTACACATATACCACAGTCAATCCTCCAATAGTATCCACAACTCAAACTTCATTCCGTGCAAGTTTTACATGGAGCCTCCCATGGATTGGGATGCCCAAAACAACAATGAAAGAGAATTGTTGTGGCCATTGATACCACTTATCTCCTTCACACCTAGTCATTCACAAAATGACGTTTTCAAAAGTTTTTTATGAATAATTTATTTTTAACAAAAATAGTACAATATTAAAAAAATGAGAACTCAAATGTTAAATTTTTTTTTAACAAAGACATATACTAGTAAACATATGATTTTCAATATAGTAGTCGCTATTATTGACAATTTAGATATTGATAATAAATAATAGTTTTGTATGGTAATATTAAGAAAGAATCTAGGTTTTATCTCAATCCAATTATTTATTGAAGACACCTCATAACATTTAGACAAGATTATAGACATGATAAATAATTATATAACAATGTCTAATATTAAAAAGCAATACTAATGCACTATTGTCTCACTCATATTTGCTATTGATTAATGAATGATTTTGATTGCTTTCTTCTTTCTTCCACAACCACATGGCTATAAAATTATTGAGAACTCACCTTTATATATATTTCTAAACATTTAAATCAAGCTCAAACATCACATTGATATAGAAATATGCAAATAATGGATTGTAAAAAATGAATCAATAAATTAAAAATTACATTAAAAATCATAGATTTTATTCCTTAGATTTTGTGTTGAAAAATATATATATTTAAATTAGATCAACTAAAATTTTACAAATCAAAATATAGTTAAATAGGGGAAGAGTTGTAACCGAACACTTTCTAATAACTGCACACTTCACACACATTTGATCCTCCATTTAATAATTTTAAAGGAGCCCCAAAAATAACAACACATGTACCAATAGCCGATCATTTTTTAACTTTTTGGTTGGTAATTGTCCTATTTGTGCACCACTATTAGGACATTTGTTCACAAGTGCTGATAATTTTGAGTGAACGATTATTGGTGCATTTTTAAGCCAAGAAACATTTTTAAAATATCAAGTGACGTATAAAGACAACAAAAAATGGTCTAAATCCAACATATAATTTAAGCTCTACACATATGTAAAATTAGGATGTGTGGGTACTAACGCTCTTCCATTATAACGTTAGAAACTTGTCAATCCAACAACAAAAAAATAAAAAACAATAACAACGAAACACATCATAAAACTAACTCCATAGTCTTTTCTATATTCGATCTTGTGTTGTGAATCTTGACAATCAAACTAGATGTCTCCATACTTAACCCCGCATGTCCACATATGCCATTCACTTTTTGAAAAAAAAAGAAAAGAAAAAAAAGAGGCGAAAAGGCAATATGAAATCCAAGCAAAGGTGCGTAAAACGACAGGGACGCACTTTTCGCCTCTATAAGGCGTACGTTCTGTACCCAATTTAAAATGTTGGCCTGTGGACGTTAAAAGCATTTTTATGCTTTTTTAAGTCTATTCTGTGTTATATAAAAAATGCCGGTCTGAATGCGGCGCTCAACGAAGAAGAGGGAAGAGTAGTTGTAAATTCCTCACTTAATCGGCAGCTCAACATTTCTACATTTGCTTATGCATTTGAGTTGTAACTGATTCTACTGTATTCCAATCAAATTCATCATTGAAATTGTACTTGGAAATTGTATGAAATGATAAGAACGATTGGAGTGGCTGGGGCAGTACCAGGTGTTCCTTGCCCGGGGTTCGAATCTCGTACGGGTCAGTCCAGAAAAGCTTTCCATCATGGCGCTGTTGTGCTACATTCCCGTTCATATCGTAAAAGAGGAATGATTAGGGTGACAAATTCCTTAGTTGGTCACGTTCCCAATGAGGTTTGGTTCGCCCCTGCAGTCTATTGAAATGTTTTATCTAGTCTATCAGAAAATACAGTATCATGCAATAACAGCCTTAATGTGATTCAGTAATGTAGATCCAATTCTCACGAAGTTGATTCCCATGTACTTCTTAGAGTAAAAATTCATATGGGTTCCTCATCTTCAAAATGGGTGGATGGATGATTGAACGAGCGAGGATTTCACAGTCGTTTAAACAATCCCATTCAAATTGAAAGCTCTTTGATTGACAACCTTTTCCCATGAAAAAAAAGGAGGTTCATATTGATCTGAGGAATAAATCGTATAAAACAACCAAGTTCACGTTCTAAAAAAACACAAGCAGCCTACAAAACCCTAGGAGCAAATAGTGTTTACAGTTGAGATTGGACCCTGGGTGCTAGGTCTGGTGATGTAATTAATGATTTTTAGATTGCTTGTGCACATGGAATGGACTAAAGACGGGAGAGCATAAAATTCCTTAGCGCTTAAACGGTTGGCACATTGTGGCTGTTTAGGCTGGGGAAGGGCCGCGCGTAAAGTACAATGTGCCTGCTATTTACTTTCAGCTATAAATTCATTCAGAGTATAATTTTGATTGGTTGATTTTTCTCACTGTCAATTTGTTGACAACTTTTGGACTTCATCGGAGCACCACTAGGCACAGACTGCCCTGAAGCTTTGCCGTGAGGCTTGCACTTTTGGGCCCTTGAGTACTTATTACAAAAATGCTTTCTTACCATTTTTATATGCAGGACCAAAGAGATGGCTTCTTCCATTACCAAGATCAAATCATGATCATGCTAGCACCATAGAAAAACAGAGTAGGTTGACGATCTGCAGATTAAGACGGTCTTATTTCAGTAACACATGCAGCCATGCATAGCACAATATTAGGCCCGTAAGAGCAGCCAAGCCTCAATCACCAAGAAATCCCCCAAAAGATAAATAACAACGTAAGCACCAGACAAAACACGAACTCACTATAAGAGACAGGAGAGGAGTCAAGAAGCTTCCTTTATTACACTTATGCCCGTTCCACTATCATGGATTGTCATACATTAAAGTCCAAATGCCTCTTTATAAGTCCAAATGCCTCTTTATATGTTCCTATATTCCTTTCATCGCCTTTTCATTGTCGAAGCAGTTTCTCTCCCTAGTTATGTTAGGCTTTGCCTTGAATGTTAAAATAATGCCATAAAGGTGTGAATTGGCATACCCCACCTTGTTCAAATAAATTGCCTGGGGTTTGAATTTCATACGGGTCAGTCCAGGAAAGCTTTCCAGCATGACACTGTGGTGCTACATTCCTGTTCATATCGTAAAAGAGGAATCGTCAGGGTGACAAATTCTGTAGTTGGTCACTTTCCAAATGAGGTTTGGTTAGCCCCTGCAGTCTATTTAAATGTTTTATCTTGTTTATCCGAAAATACAGTATCATGCCATAACAGCCTTAATGTGTGTGATTCAGTAATGCAGATCCAGTTCTCTTTCCAAGTTAATTCCCATATACTTCTTAGAGTTTAAATAAAATTCATATGATTTCCTCATCTTCAAAATGGGTGGATGGATTATTGAATGAGCGAGGATTTTATAGTCGTATAAACAATCCCATTCGATTTTTAAGCTTTTTGATTGACAACTTTTTCGATGGAAAAAAAAAGAGGTTCACATTGATCTTAGAAATAAATTGTATAAAACAACTAAGTCCACGTTCTGAAAAAACACAAGCAGCCTACAAAACCCTAGGAGTAAATAGTGTTCACGATTGAGATTGGACCCTGGGTGCTAGGTCTGGTGATGTAATTTATAATTTTTAGATTGTTTGTGCACATGGAATGGACTAAAGACGGTAGAGCATAAAATTCATTAGCGCTTTAACAGTTGACACATTGTGGCTGTTTAGGCTGGGGAAGGGCCGCACATAAAGTACAATGTGCCTGCTATTTACTTTCAGCCATAAATTCATTCAGAGTATAATTTTGATTGGTTGATTTTTCTCACAGTCAATTTGTTGACAACTTTTGGACTTTTTCAGAGCACCACAAGGCACATACTGCCCTGAAGCTTTGCCGTGAGGCTTGCACTTTTGGGCCCTTGAGTACTCATTACAAAAATGCTTTCTTCCCATTTTTATATGCAGGACCAAAGAGATGGCTTCTTCCATTACCAAGATCAAATCGTAATCATGGTAGCACCATAAAAAACAGAGTAGGTTGACTATTTGCAGATTAAGACGGTCTTATTTCAGGAACAATTGCAGCCATGCATAGCACAATATTAGGCCTGTAAGAGCAGCCAAGCCTCAATCACCAGGAAATCACCCAAAAGATAAATAAAAACAGTCACCAGACAAACACAAACTCACTATAAGAGATAGTAGAGGAGTCAAGAAGCTGCCTCTGTTACACTTATGCCCCTCTGTTACACTTGTGCCCATTCCACTATCATGGATTGTCATACATTAAAGTCCAAATGCCACTTTATATGGTCCTATATTCCTTTCATCCCCTTTTCATTGCCGAAGCAGTTTCTCTCCCTAGTTATGTTAGGCTTTGCTTTAAATGTTAAAATAATGCCATAAAGGTGTGAATTGGCGTACCCCACCTTGTTCAAATAAATTGCTAAAATGATAAAATAAAAAAATAGAAAGCACTGTGCACTATATAGTGCATATTTCAATGTGGATCAAGTAGCACCTGCGATGTTTTAGAAACTTCAAGTATAGTAGATCTCAAGAAGAAATGAAGCTCAACATCTCCAAAAGTTCACATCATTGGTATTTTTCGATCAAGTTCTGATATAAAGAGTTATTCTCTCAAATTATAACAGGATAAGGCCTTAAAAAATTTATTTTGTGTGGCTAGGTCTTTTAAGCATAAAGAGGAGAACTGATCCAACTTAAGAAGAGATGTGCACTGTACATGCATTGTTCAATTGTTGCTTCATAGGAAAATTTGAGGGTGTCAACCTTTAGGATTTACGTCCGCTGTTGATAATTCTTGATTTATTTTTATAGCCAACAGGCCATGATAAGAAAAATGAAAACAATGATGTGATGGAATTTTTAGTGTTTTATGGTGACCAATCATGAAAAGAAAAGGAAAGAGTTAAAGATTGTCCCAAAATACGAAACCATGAATATCAGATTTAATACATTATATGATTGTCTAAACTTGAATTTTGATGTCTTGTATAGACGAATTTGCAAAAGGTCGAGTCCCTATATTTATGTATATACATATACATAAATATACATACATATGTACACACACACACACACATCTACAGACTCATATTGTTGTTTCCTACTGACCCGAAAAAAATGCTCCCCAAACTATCATCCCCAAAATGCACCTATAAATTCTGTGTGACATAATATGTATGTTGCAATTCAGTGTTAAAACTTAAAACCAACTCTCGTTATTTTTACTCAAAATTGAGGTAATGAAAAATAGCTATATTATGATGTGTTGCAGAATCTCTTTAAGGTTACAAGACTTTTTTGTGTTCAAACTGCTTCAACTTCCTTGATCCTTTCTTGCCTTGAAGCTGGAGTGTCATATGGCTGTGTAGGCGTGGACAACTATATTAGCAAACGATTTGTAAATTGGATTGAGAAAGTTGCTTTGAGAAATAAAAGTTGTCACTTTTCATCAAAAGTTGTCGAAGATTTTAAATTCTTTGAAAAGATAGCTTCAAAGCCAACAATCAGACTTAGTGATGAAGATGACCTTGGGGTGATTGAGAGCATCTCAGGAAAGCTAAATAATTGGGGAGCAAGTGAAGAAATAGACTATTTTATAGTCGGCGATGAAATTGTTAGTTTTGTGGCACGGAGTGTTTTGGTAATCACGCTCAGAGTTTTTGCAGCAATTGGTTCATGCAGGAGGCAATTTTGCAATTGCCTCAAAGGGTTTGTAAATGTTGGTCTATTGAAGTGGCATTTTTTGCCAGTTTGTCACATGGGTATGTTAATGGATATATATAGTTTCTCTTCCTCTTCCACATGATTGTTCAATGGAATACATTTTTTTTTAATATTAAATATAGAGTAAGCACCATCCAATGACGAGCTCAGCAGGTCAAGAGACTAGATCAGCTGATCTATCTCAAAAAAACCAAAAAAACAGCAGTATATATTACATTACAGCCGACATGTGTATCAAGTTCTTAGCCTATAATAGCAGTATATAATATTACTGAATAACAAAAAATAGTATTCCATAGCCTAATTTCTGTTTTCATTATAATCTTCCCAGCTCCAATGCCCAAGAGGAGGAGAGACAACTGACAGTTCCTCATTAGAACATACTTCCTCAATATCTGAATTCTTTGAGGTCCGTTTGTTTGGTGGAATTAAATAATGCTGGAATTGTCAAATTCCAATTCTAGTATTTGACAATACAGCAAGTTTAAATCCAGAAAATGGTTTTTTTTGGAATATGGCTGGAACCATTTGGTTCACCGGGAATTCATAGTGAGAAGATGCATTTTCTGCGTTTGGTTCCATAATTCTGGAATTGGAATACCACCTGAATAAGGTTTTTTTTAAATTTTTAATATTTTTAACAAGAATGAAATGTGATTTAAATGTGATTTTTGTTACGTGATTTAAATGTGATTTTTCTTGAATATACCGTGTTAGAGAGGAAAATAAATGATTCCAAAAAAAACACTAGATTAATTTGCAAGTAGTCATGGCATGACCATAAATTTGTCCAACGTATCTATACAAAATCATAAACAAGTTAACTCCAAGGTTAACTCATAAAAGAGCAACCAAATTCATTAGGAAAGTTCCCTCTCTTTTAAGCACATTTACGCATATGATCCCAACAAACAAGTCCGATAATAACACAAAGAAGGTATCTTAGAAAGATAATTTCAGCTTTGGCCATTGAAGCAATCTCGGTCCTAGCCACCTCTCTAGCCTTACACAACTTGCAAACATTTCCTTCATCACGTATAGATGTAGATGGGGCATCATCAACCCACCTAAAATATCCGCATCCATTATTCCCCTACAATACCAAATCTACATTAGTTCTTACTATAATGATTACAAGTCATTATTTTTAAACATACAAAAAAGATGAAATAGTAGAGCAAGGTGCTAGATTTTCACGCTACAAATGAAATTTTCTGCTTCAGATGCCCTTCCAATATGATTTCAAACTTTTAATAAATTCCAAAGCATTCCTATTAGACACGGAGTGGTGACTAATTGTTAGGAAAGAAAAGACGTTAATACTCACTTACCCAAATTGTTCTTGACTTCAAACTTTGAGCTGCTAGATTTTGAAATAAATATGTCACGAAGTCACCACTGAAAATCTTTTTGAAACCCTAGCCCAAATTGGAAGTGCATGTCTGAAAATGCAGAGTATGTGAATGAGGAACTTCGTGAAAATGTATGACCAATGTTTAAAGGTGCATTCAACCAGAAACTTGACCAAGAATAGCATACAGTACAGGCAATAGTGTATAAGGTAAACAAATTACTAAGCTGATCAATATTGTCGAGACCTAGTGCTACACCATTCGCAATGCAACACATAAGATATTACAAAAGATTTATTTATAAACAGATACTAAGCTGATCAATATTGTCGAGACCTAGTGCTACACCATTCGCAATGCAACACATAAGATATTACAAAAGATTTATTTATAAACAGAAGGGAAACCGAGAGGCATGAAGTTCGTCATGTACCTCAACAAACCTAACTTGAATGTGCTTTATGTCGTTGCAGCCTACGTGAATGAAAATCGGAAATTGGGATCGCAGACTGTTGTAGGCAGACGAAGTTACAATCACAGTGATCGCAGCCAAAGTTGGGGTTTTTGCAGGAAACACGTGAGAAAATGTAAGAAAGAGAAGAAGGCTCACGCATATGATAATCGCGGAAGTGAAAAATTAAAAAAATTGATTTACCCCCAATTCTCATTTAAGTGGAATTGGAATTCATTTTCCAATTCCACCTTTTTAGATGGAAGATTAAAATGTTGGTGTTGGGGGTAAATAAGAATTAACAAATCCCTATTCCATTTTCATGTTTTGGAAACAAACATAGAATATGTCAATTCCAGGATTTGACAATGACAATTCCATCCCAATTCCACCAAACAAACGGGCCCTCATCTCCTTTGGAATTTTGTCACTTCTTTTTCCTTTTCATTGTATTGGTTTTGGAATTCCATCATTTGCTTATGGAAGGTGGGATTGGTTTGGTGTTGTATGACCATGTATGTCCATACCTCACCTCCTGCCTATTGTCTGTAATGAAGCCATCTCCAAGCAGCTTTAGGAACTTGGCGTTTGAAATCTCCATTGTCATTGTAACCTGCGAGTCAACATTAAAATACATAGTGTAACACGGGGACTCGTCCCCCCCTAAACCCCCACGCACCTGGGTCGGGGATGTCCCTGCATCGGGGACTTGGCATTCCCAAGTCCCCCCACCACTGCCTTCATGCCACCATCTTGCCACCGGGGGTTTCTGCAAGCAAAAGTTGCAGCTACAACACTTGTAATAGAAAGGGAGTTTACTGGCTACCGTAAAGCTCACTGTTACATCCACACATTACATATGCATATTTATGAATGTATGTACATGATTTTGTACTTGTTTTGATATTATGCTACTCATTGTAATCATCTTTATGATATTTTTGATATTCATGTTGCAATTTTGCTATGTTCAAGTATTTGGTATTATAATTTATTAGTTTCTATACTATTATACATCATTTCATAACTAGCATTTCAAGTACTATATGTATAGTATATTACAGCACCCCCACCCCCAGCCACTGTCCCCCCGCCGTCCCCAAATTGAAGCCCTTTTTTCCCCGTCCCGGAAACCCATCCTGACGTCCCCCAGTGCTTGTGTTACACTATATATATATATATATATATAGTATCACACTCACACACAAGTAATAACAATGTAGAAATAAGAGAAAGTGTGTGTGTGCAAGTAATAGTAAATATGCAAGCCAAAACACTAGCAAATAAGTAATATGCTATATGAATATGCAATAAATATAACAGCTCAACAAATTTTGGAAGAGCACTTTACTAAGAAACTCTTACTCTCTTACAAAAATGGTTACTTATTAACAACTTGAACAATTCCTTGCCAGAGTTGTATGTTAGAAACCTCCTACATTGTTACTGGTCAATGCTGCAATCTGCAGTCCCTTAAAATCACGTCCAAGTGTCCTTTTTTACTGTTAAACTGAACTGCTAGTGCTGAAACAGACTGCTGAACACGACTGTTACACTGAAACCTTTAAGCTCTGTATAATTCCCAAATTGGAACCACCAACAAGAAACCTGAAGGTTTTGGTCTGTGATCTCTGTTTGGGATGGTCAACGGTTTCCCTCCTTGGGTCTCAAGTAATCCTTAGTATTTTCATCCTTTGAATTGAGTGCACACAAGTACTCAAAATGAGAATCCTCAAGATGAAAGTCTGATTTCTTGTTTAGCTGTCTCCACCTGTTTTATAACCTGTTTTTTTCACTATGATGGCCACCTCTTGGCCCAATATTTTAATAATATATTAGATATGACAAGCTAACAGCCATCACTTGGCCCACTATTTCAATAATATATCAGATATGACAAGCTAACGGTCACCTCTTGGCCCAAAATTTATATCAGATATGACAAGCTGGTGACCACTGCTTGGCCCAATATTTTTATAATGTATCAAATATGACAGCTTATCATCTCTTATTTTTGTTTTGTACTTTTTTTATTATTATCTTTTTTATTGCTACCTATATTTACAATATTTTAATATTTATTTCCTAGCTTATTGGGAAGGGGAACATGACACATAATAACTGCAAATTGACTTACAAACTTGCATTTCCAACTGTTCATCACTACTAACATAAGTTTGAAGACAAAGAAAAGACGGTGTAAAAACTAGCCATCTTTTATCCTTCATAAATTAAGTACTGCTGTTATAGGGGGTTGTAAATTTGTAATCACTGTCTGCCATATTTGGAGGCTGGAAACCTGCTTCCTATCTTTACCATCCTTGTCACTTCCATGACACCCAAAGGGCTTTTGCCAGACTGCTACAACCAGGCTAGGCGGAACTTTGGTAGTTGTTGTGAGCTATGTTGTCCTAGTGAATCCAAGACAAGGAAAGAGGGAACATATTTGCTTTTCCTAAGGCCCACAAGGATATGGGAACATGTCTCTGTGGACTTTGTAGGAGATTTGTGTGGAAGTAGACATGGGCGTGATTACTTATTATTCATGGTAGCTGGCACGTTCATAAGATGTGTATTCTACCTACTTGTAAAATAACCATCACAAGAAAAACGGCAGTTAAGATTTTCTTTGCTACTGTATGGGTGCACTTTGGACTTTTAAATCTATAATTTCAGCTAGAGAAACAAGGTTTGTTGTAAGCTCTTGTCAAAATTATGGAGCGTAATGGACTCAAAGCTAATTAAAAGCACAGTCTTTTTACCCACAAATAGATGGTCAGACAATAATGTTAATAAGACCTAGGCACAACTCATTAGGGAATATAAAAGTACATGTTTCATTACAAGGGACTGTTAGTAATTCCAGATAATAGCAAGGAATATACAATCTATAGAGATCTATCAAAACTAAGCACAGGAAGAAAATAATAAATGCACAATCAAGTAAAGATATTACCCGGATTATATCGCTTAATGATTTGCTGAGGGATTTGCTGAGGATCCCCGATCCATGAAGCAAATCCCCTAAGGCTGATCTTCAACTTCCAATAGATCCTAGTTGCCACAATGCTTGAATAACGTGGCCTTATAAAATGAAAGGATTGTGGAAGAACAGTCTCATAGTAATTCAGATTGCTCTCACCAACTAGCAACTCTAATTGTATATTGCTGAATATAATCTGCACTTTATATTAACATATATCTGGAACCCGTAGTCAAATATCTCCCAACACATAGCAGATTTTGCCCTTCACAATTCAAACCTTAGGCGATGACAAGGGGTACTGAATTCGCTCCTATAATCTGATCGAATTCGTACTCCATTCATCAAGTCTGCGCTTTATTGAATTTGCACATTTGGATGGATCAAATTCGCTGATCATAAACTCAGATTATGCACTTAGAATCAGATCGCGACTTTCCTATATTGTTGATGTCATTCACTCCTTAATGGAGCCTTTACATGCATTCCTCTGTGTTATTTGCACTTCTCAATGGAGGAATGTTGGTTGTTTCAAATCACACAATAGAAGAACATTTCGCTCAAGCCCTGTAGGATGAATTTGCACAACCCTGAATCGATACTCTAGATGATCTTCGTGAAAGTAGAACATCACGTTATGTTTTTGGTGTGTTCTCACTTTCACCAAGTTGGTCTTATATATGAGTTTATTAAGATAAACTCTTGGCCTCTCAAGTTGGCCGACTTGGACCCATAAATCAAATAATAATAATAATTGTTTTTTATATTTATATTTAATTAGCATGAATCGAACCTTATATAATAATAATAAATACACCCCTTATATTTATTATCATTATTTATTAAATCGATTTAGCCATAATTAAATATAAAATATAAACAACATAATTATTATTGTTTATTTAATTGTCCAATATGTTGATCTTTGCCGTAAAGGCCAAAATCATCAACGCTCCCTCTTGGACTTGAGGAGAAGATCAACCAAATATTTTTCCTTCATCCAATCTATCATCCACTGATAGAGGCATCAAAAACATAACTAAAATGGATTCCATATCCAATGTACCCATAGATCTCACATCTATGAAGGTAGATCCTTATCTACCAAATATGATGAGCCATTTCATCATTTCCAAGGTGTAGATATCATATCTACATGAGTGACTTCATAACAAGTCCATGAAAATATTAAGTCCATCAAACCA
>MU224656.1:994597-1019221 GCA_018584345.1 Thuja plicata | reverse complement strand
CTACATGGAGGAAATGAGTCCATAACCAAATGCAATATAGTCTCAGCTATGTCCACTCATATAACCAAGTGCAATGTATAAAAGGAGGTATGTTTCCAAACATACATAAGATATGCCAATGTAACATATGCAAGGTAATGTAAGATCTAACTTATGCCAATGTAATGTATGCTCCCATAATAAGCAACATAAAGCCAATGTATGTGTCCATATATCAAAAGGTTAATCAGCTATACTAACAATCAGCTGTGTATGTTTCTCTATAATGGCGTAAAGTATAACATATGCCTGGGCAAAGTATGCATTCACAATGCAAGGTATGCTGCTACGTAATGGAAGTATTAGTTATGTCAATCATCTAAACTGATATTCCAAATAGCTTATCCAATCAGCTATGTATGTTCCACACATACAATAACAGAAATATGTTATAGTAACATATAACCAAAATACATAACGAAGAATCATATTCTCTTCAATACAATCATCTAGACAGATAATATGCTAATTAGATATGACAATTTGCTGTGCCAAACAGCTATGCATGTTCCTCACATACAAATAAAAAAAGTTAATCAGCCATGTTAGTAACCAGCTGTTCATACACAACATATAGACCCAAAAAAAATATGTTTAAGATAAAGCATGCCAATGACAACAATTAGTCATGCTAATCAGATAATCAGCTGAGTCAATAAGGAATGATCCTACTCATTCATATAATAGGAAGAAGTTTATAACACAACACTAGGTGCAAGTGAGCCCATGATTACTCTTCCTCTGGATCATACATGCCATGCACTAAGGCGGGTTTCCTTAACTCGAGATGATCTACTCCCTCTTAAGCTTAGATTGGTCTATCTTCATGTAATTTGCATATTCAGAATCCCGAATTTGATGCAAATCAAAAACTCATAAGATGTAAGGTCAAATTACAATTTCCAGCCCAAACCCCGGTTGCCATAGAGTTTCTTAGTTTTGAAAGAGTTAGACTGAAATTCCTAAATCTGAATCATTTGCTCAACCTAGGCTCTGATACCATGTTATTAATTCCAGATAATAGCAAGGAATATACAATCTATAGAGATCTATCAAAACTAAGCACAGGAAGAAAATAATAAATGCACAATCAAGTAAAGATATTACCCGGATTATATCGCTTATTAATTTGCTGAGGATCCCTGATCCACGAAGCAAATCCCCTAAGGCTGATCTTCAACTTCCAATAGATGCTAGTTGCCACAATGCTTGAATAACGTGGCCTTATAAAATGAAAGGATTGTGGAAGAACAATCCCTTAGTAATTCAGATTGCTCTCACCAACTAGCAACTTTGATTGTATATTGCTGAATATAATCTGCACTTTATATTAACATATATTCGGAACCCTTAGTTGAATATCTCCCAACACATAGCAGATTTTGCCCTTCACAATTCAAACCTTAGGCGTTGACAAGGGGTACCGAATTCGCTCCTATAATCTGATTGAATTCGTACTCCATTCATCAAGTCTGCGCTTTATTGAATTTGCACATTTGGATGGATCAAATTCGCTGACCATAAACTCAGATTATGCACTTAGAACCAGATTGCGACTTTCTTATATTGTTGATGCTATTCGCTCCTTAATGGCAGCCTTTACATGCATTCCTTTGTGTTATTTGCACTTCTCAATGGAGGAATGTTGGCTGTTTCAAATCGCACAATAGAAGAACATTTCGCTCAACCTTGTAGGGTGAATTTGCACAACCCTGAATCAATACTCTAGATGATCTTCGTGAAAGTAGAACATCACTTTATGTTTTTGGTGTGTTCTCACTTTCACCAAGTTGGTCTTATATATGAGTTTATTAAGATAAACTCTTGGCCTCTCAAGTTGGCCGACTTGGGTCCATAAAGAAAATAATAATAATAAGTGTTTTTATATTTATATTTAATTAGCATAAATCAAACCTTATATAATAATAATAAATACACCCCTTATATTTATTATCATTATTTATTAAATCGATTTAGCCATAATTAAATATAAAATATAAACAACATAATTATTATTTTTTATTTAATTGTCCAATATGTTGATCTTTGCCGTAAAGGCCAAAATCATCAACAGGGACAAATTGTAATGTCCCCATTTTCATGAGCATTAGAGTTTGTTTGGATTAGCCTATTATTGGCCCTCATAGGCTAAGGCTAATGGTTAGAGGGTCCCATTTGGCAAAGCAGGAGGCTTTTTTCCTTCCAGAGAACATAAGTGTTCAGGATTGCTCTTCGTTTGGTTCAATTTGATACACTTACTATTTATAGTAAGTCTTTTATCCAACATTCCTATATTTGGCAGGGCATCTGGACCAGGCTCAGTTGTAGTGACGACCCTTGACACCTTTGTTTTGATAAGTCATTCAGAGATTTACTAATTATAGTAAGTCAGGGATTGATAGAGATGGACCCTTACTATTTTTAGTAAGGCAGTTGGTTGTGCAATGGAAGCAGTGGTTGACCTACAAGTTCAGACGGGACAGTGAGATGATGAGTAGTCAATGAGATATTAAAATTATAATGGCATTAATGAAGTTATTTATAATGGTAATATTATAGAGTTATTATTTAACTTTATAAATTATTATAATGTGAGGGGCCATCATATTTAATGGAAAAAGTACACTTTTATTAAAGATATAGCCTAAGTCAACCACTAAAGCAAATATGAAAAGTCATTAAAAAGACTTATTGTTGAAGCCTCATAGATGGATCGAACTTGTGGAGGAAATTATAAAAGGCCAAGGAAGAACTCGATTTCAATAGGCATATGATCATTTTGTTTATTGATGAAGTTCTTGGGAATTGAGCCAAGAAACCTAGGGTTTCTGTTATATTCAACATTGGAGGACGTCAATTTTTCAGTGTATGTGCAATTCTAGGACTGTGAAAGACCAGTTGAATTATTGGTTATTAGTGGGCTTCATTCAGAGGTCTAGATTGTGCAAATTGGTTGAAGTTTCTGGAGAAATGAATAATAATTCAAGGATACATCTACAAGCAGCTGTTAGCAGTGATTTGTTGACTGATTTTATGAATATGTAAGGCTTCTAGAGATTAACACCTAGAAATTTGTGCACCATTATCATCCAATATTGGATGCCAACCACTGCAGATTCCTAGTTGTAGTTTGAAGGGGTTTCTTGATGATTTCCAAAGAGGGCGGTTCAATTCAGGTTTTTCTATTCTAGCTGCAAGCTGATTTCAGTCTTTGTATTTGCCGTTATTATGCATTGTAATTATCAGTCAATAAAATAAGGCAAACTTTGTTGGTAAATTGCAAATAATTATTTGTCATTTCATGTATTGTTTATTATTTGCAAATTCCAAAATATATACTCTACAGTTCAGATTGTTTTTTTTCTCAGTTGGGCAGCGAGTTAGTTTCATGGCTAGAATTAAGGATGGGAGATTGTTACCCACCTTCCTTCCTGTTCTACCGAAGAAGGAAAAGGCACCCAATCTGGAGAAAATATCGAAAGACCTTAAACAAGCATAATGACAGATCAATTGTAATACCCATTTCAAGTTCAAAATTTGAACCATAGATGTAGTTTCAACTTCTTGCATGCTCAAATTTTTTTCTAAGGTCCACAAGAACATGTAGTCGACGTACTATATTATAATGTTTGGTTGTGTTCCTCTTGGCAATTGTTAGGTCTTTTAAATAGATTAAGTATTGTCAAGGAAAGGAGTATGATCTAGTCGGATCAACTATCATCCTTGTCTGACCATCTCTGGTCTTCTTTTGTAATAATTTCATGTGCGAACAAAGATATATATTACTCTTGTATCTAGTATGCATTGTCATCTCTATTACTAACTAATGTATTTATTTTATTGGATAGAGCAATAAATATTTGGCATCGTTGCCTTAATGAAATTGGGTCAGATTTGAGCATTCATGTCCTTAGATCCCATTAAAGGCAAGAAGAGGTCACAAGGTGGTCAAGACCATGAGATCAAGTGATCTTTATGGATCATTGAACAAAGGGCAGAAAAGAGAAGATTACGAGAAACACTCAAGGAAAATACATCTATATGACACCCAAGTTGGAGCCCTACCCAAGAACGTAGTCAAGTTGAGAAGTCAAGACAACCTTCTCTAGACGTGGGACGTTGGTAAACGGAGTCACATTCCTTCACAAAATTGTACAAGATTAGCCTTTGGGGTATTGAGATGCCAATCAAAGGAATATATGTTAGGCCAAAGGTGTAAAAAAGAAAATCTAAAGGCAAAAACAAATGAGTGGAAAGTTGAAGCCGAAGAAAGAGTTAAGGATCCCTACGTGGTCGAGAGTGCAAGAGAAGCATTGGAACGTTCGAATCAAAACTCCCTATAAAGCAGATTTCATTATTTTTTTCTTTCCGACTCCACCAATATAAGCACTTTGTTTTGATTGTAGAACCAATTTATCAGTCTCTTCTTGGTCTTTAACAAATCTTGCTATTTGTGCGGGAGACAACCCCTTCTTATCTAGGACTAGACACATTCTCATCCCTTTACTAACAGGGCCCATAAAGTGAAGTTTCACTAGAGAATATGAGCTGTTTTTTGGTTTAGAATTACAATAATTACACCTCCAAATATATGCCCCACCTCATGGAACCTATGAAATTCTTGTGGCATGTCTCCATAAAGGAGATCCTATATCAATTTTGAATTTGTCGTTTCCTTCCCCACCCACTAAACTTTCACTAGTGGCCATTCTTGCAATCTGATTTCTTGCTATTATAAGAAATTAAATAAATTTAAATTAGGAAAAAACTAAGAAATATAAGCATAGAAGTGCAAAATAAAGATACAAAAACATTAGAACAAAGAGCTAAACTTGTTTCTTTATTTCTTAAAAAATAATTGGAAAAAAACTTGAAAAATTTCATCCCAAACTTGAAAAAATTCCATCAAAATCTAAAAAAAATTCATTAAAAGACTCGAGAATAGGGTCAAATGCTTACCTTAGACGCTTAGATCTCCTTTGTGGAAGCACCCCATGAACAATCCCCTTCGAAAATAATCACCTGCCCTTCGAAATGCCAAAGTGGAGACCAACTGAGAAGAGACCAAAATAGCAAACAAAATGATATGTTTTAACAATGAATGGCCTCATAAAGGGTCATTTTAGGGTTTTGCGGAAAAAATAATAATAAAGAAGTGTTTTAAAATGCACATGATTCCATGTTTATGTTCACGATTCCAATGAAAATCAGAAAATCATTACAATTACAAAATGTAGTTCATGATTCATCAAACATCAAAAGGATTATCAAAAAAATCATCTATTGGATTTTCATCTTTAGCTGCTGCAAGTTCAGGATCATTTGAACTCAAAGTGGTTCCACTCGCACTAGATGCACCATGTGTAGGGATACAATCATCATCATCATAAGCTGTAGTGAGTTTAATAAGATCCTCAATGGTTGCATCTAAGTTGGCACATTCAGGGGCTACATACCAAAGCTTCACTGCCCCATCCTTGTAGTGTTCATCCTTATGTGACAGAAGACGCAAGTTGGAATAAATATAAACCAAGTTTTCAACTTTTTTTGAACCCAACCGGTTATGCTTCAATGAGTGGATAAAGGTGTATGTATTCCAATTTCATTCAGCGACAGAAGAACTTGCAACCTGGATAGTTTTCACAAAATTAAAAATAAAAATGCAAAGTAAATTAAAGAATGTTAAGTACAAAATTGTAGAATACAAGTGGTTAAAAAACAAAAAAACTTACTTGTGAGAGGATCTTGATTGCAGGAGGTTGGAGGTACCCAATTTTTTGACCATGGACGTACCACCATGTGACAACTTCCATGTGGTATTGGTCATTAATAGCTGTTGGAGTATGACTTCTTCCTGAGGCAAACATGCCAAATTCTTGCCTAACTTCTTTCTCCACTTCATCTTTTTGGAAGAGTCTATTAAATGCCTTCTTGTACCCATTAGCAACTTCTTCATCTCTATTGTAAGAAGTTAAGAACCCCAATAGGTTCTAACTTCACCAACCTACTGATTTGCTATGCAAATGATATGTTGTCTTCAATTTTGGATGTTTGAAATTTTGTCAAACACTTTGCATGCAAGCTCTAATACCAATATAATAAGCCTTGCTAACATCACAAATCTCACATTCATGGCATAGGCATTTCGTCAAACAGTTATCATGTAGTCTCCGTTTCTAGTGTTTACGAGTTCTGATCTGAATGGATATGTCTTTGTTTTGTTTGTATTTGAATGATTTGCAATTCCAGAACATATACGATTACATAGAAATGATAACCAATAACTTGAATAACAAATAAAGAACATTCAAACCTTCAAATGAATTAATATTGCCACTATATCAGGTCTGATAACAATGCAAATTAGGTCTGATACTCCTTGTTTCAGATTACAATAATATGCAATATTTCAATATATTTACTTTAGCTCTACAAACAAAGATTGGAAGTTCTTTAATCTTCATACCCGGATGACTGAAGTCAAATACTGGTACATTTGATATGAAAGAATCAGCATCAGCAATTCTGGAGATCAGTGCAGCAATGGTAAACCCTTATTCATGGACACTATGCATTGATCGTTGAGTTATCCACACTATCAATGCATCATGCTGATAATAGAAGTCTAGCCACTCCAAAGGATGAACTAATAACACTCTAAACCCAGGGTTTTCTGCCCATAGCTTCATACGCCCAGCTCCTTTGACACTGCACAACCTCTGGAAGCAACAATAGAACCCTGCGCGCTAAAGAAGAATGACACACAACCAGCAATAAAATATTCTTTCACAAAAAATCTTCAACTTTTGATCTGCAAATAAGTATTCTTTGAAACCCCTTACTTAATCCTTCAATAAAGCACAATTTTGACTCCTGGATGAAGCCAATTTGAAAGGCAAGCCTTCAGAAGATCTTTCACAACCTTAGGTATGCAAATCAATGAGAGTTTTCATTTTCAATGATCAAAGAAATGCAGAAACCCTAGGTTACCTTCTCCAAGATAGGAGCTCTCCAAACACACAAGAATAAAATGATCTAATGATGCCCTTTTCATTTCTTTTGGTGCCTTTTATATTCATCCCCAATTAGGTCAATTTCTCTTGAGGCCTTAAAACTCATTAAAATCATTAAATGCTTTATAATTTCACTTCAGTCATTTAAATGACCACTTTAACCATAAAGCTATATTATATCATTGTGATGCACTTTATTAAATGACTTTTAAGTCATTAAGTGGCCCCATTCACATAAAGTGAAAATATAACATTATAATTGCACTTTATAATTAATTATTAATAAAGTATTACTTTATTAATAATTAAAATAACATAACTCCAAAAATAATCATTATTTCTTGTTTCCATCTGAACATGGGAGTTAACCATTGTCTCCACTGAGCATCCAACTGCCTTACTAAAAATAGTAAGGGTCCCTTTTTAACAGCCCCTGACTTAATATAAATAGTAAGTCCCTCAAAACCAAACCAAAGATCTCTGAATATCAATACCTCAGAACATATGAAGGGTCTGGAGATGAAAAACACCAACAATTGTCCTCTGAAGAGCCAAAAACTCCACAACAGGGTCCTCTAATCACCAGTATTAGCCTACAAGGACCCAGTGATAGGCTAAATCCATTAACTTTGATGCTCGCTCAAAATGTGGACATTACATCTATATGGTGCTTAATCTCCCTAGCATAGAAAGTACTTTCTTGCTATAGTACCTTGGAGAGAGGGCATATGCAAGGAGGTATAGTGGGGTGGTCATCTTTTCCCAACGATGATGAATGATTGATTCCACCTTATTGCATAAGGTTTCACATTCTACGGGGTCAGTCTCATGTTTTTGTATTGCCAATTTTACTTCCTCTACCATTGTGTCCATGCCATCATAGACATCCCCCAAACAAGGTGCATCTGCATCAGCAAATCAGAGCATAGCCATGATAGGCTCGGTGAATTCCAATACATATTCCACATGAGCCCACCAATTGTCATCCAAGACCAATGACTTGACCTTTTCGGCCCTCACTGAATGTGAAGCCCATTGGTTGCAAATAACCATTTGAACCAATGACTCGTACCTTCAAAAGTAATCTCATAACAATAGTATGAGATGCAAATTGGATCTCAGCAACCTAAGTAAGTTAATAACAATATCAACATGTAAATAACACTTTAAAAAATAATAAATATTAAGCAAATTTATATGCAAATTGATAAATGAACATGACATAAATTAAATTTAGTATTTACCTTCAAAAACTCCAATCTCGAGAAAGATCTGAATATTGATTGTGACATTTGGTGGTTCGTCACAAACATTTGGATCTCCTCGCCCTCTTTGTATATTTGTTTCACCCACTCTAATTGACTGCTAATTTGTTGCATCACCAAGTTGAGGGAGTGTACAGTGCATGGTGTCCAAAAAATGTGCTCATATCCTGCCTCAACCAAAAGCACTTGCACCCCTACAATTTTTTGCATGGTACGTGATTACTTGGACCACATTCTCACTACCCACCATCTCTATGGATTCAATGAGAATTCTGGAAATGAACCGTCAATCTTTCACTTCCCCTTCACAATCAATTGCCCTAAAAAAAATTGTCCCTTTAGGGGACACTGCAATAACATTAATCAGTGGATGGTTTCTGGTATCTTTCCATCCATCGGAAACAATAGAAACACCTGAATCAATCCAAGAATCTCTAATTGGTTGAAGGGAGGTCTCTATAGGACTCCCCTCTCTTTGCAACCAGGTGGTACGCACCTTTTCAAACCTAGGACTTGTGAAACCAGTTGGTGCACTATTGATTACCGACACCATTTCCCGCCAATATGGTGATCTCACCAAGTTTTAAAGGAAGACCATTGGCATAGAGGCAACGTGCATTTTTTTGTTTAGCAATGTCTCTTGCCTCCTTTTTAAATGCCTTGTCCAATGGACCTCTTTTGCAAGTGGTAATTTGTACTTCATCTTCATCTTCCAATATAGGCAAGAATGGATGTTTGGAGGCTGCAACAGAATCAGTGGGTAAACTCATTATTTTTTTCTTTTTGGCTCCACCAGTATAAGCACTTTGTTTTGATCTTAGAACCAATTTATCAGCCTCTTCTTGTTCTTTACAAATCCTACTATTTGTACGGGAGACAACCCCTTCTTATCTATGCCTGTACACATTCCCATCCCTTTACCAACAGGTTCCATAAAGTGAAGTTTCACCCGAGAATATGAGCTATTTTTTGGTTTAGTCTTACAATAATTACACCTCCAAATATATGCGCCACCTCTTGGAACTTGTGAAATTTTTGTGGTATGTCTCCATAAAGGAGATCCTATATCAATTTTTAATTTATCGTTTCCTTCCCCACCCACTGAACTTTCACTAGTGGTCATTCTTGCAATCTGATTTCTTGCTATTATAAGAAATTAAATAAATTTAAATTAGAGAAAAACTAAGAAATATAAGCATAGAAGTGCAAAATAAAGATACAAAAACATTAGAATAAGAGCTAAACTTGTTTCTTTGTTTCTTAATTTTTTTTTTTTTGGAAAAAAACTTGAAAAATTTCATCCCAAACTTGAAACAAATCATCAAAATCTAAAAAAAAATCATTAAAAGACTCAAAAATAGGGTCAAATGTTTACCTTAGACGCTTAGATCTCCTTTGTGGAAGCTATCTGGCACCCCGCGAACAATCTCCTTGGAAAATAATTGCTTGCCCTTCGAAATGCCAAAATGGAGACCAAATGAGAAGAGAGCAAAATAGCAAACAAAATGATATGTTTTAACAATGAATGGCCTTAGAAAGGGCTGTTTTAGGGTTTTGTGGAAAAATTAATAATAAAAAACTGTTTTAAAATGCACATGTTTTAAGTGAAAAATCACTTTTTCAATATTTTTTGGGCGCTGGCATCCAGATGCTGTCCGGATGCGCTCGTGGATGTGTCCGGATGTGCTTGACAACGCATTTAGATGCATCCACAGGTGGTGGATGCGCTTCTTGTGCACATCCAAGCGTATCCCACCTCTGAATCCGTGGCCGCACTCATCTGAATCTAGAGGTATAGGGTGGAGGGACGAATCCGGTAACACAAATGAAGAGCACCAAAAGCTATAACAAATAGGGTAGATGCAAGTGGACAACTTTGCATTATAGATCTTTGTGAAATAAAAGGTTCAATTAATCACCCATCAATGTCAATTTGAATTTAAGTACCTCTGAAAATGACTATAACCATATTGCAGAATTCTTTAGGAATGCCTATTCTAATTAGTCCTTTTGGCCCAATCAAGAACTTCTCAGATGGTGATGTGATTTTCCAGGGTATATCTGCCCCTTTATAAACTCGGTTTGGGTGCTGTTAATATATTTTTTGAGGATGTTAGTCTTAAAGCCAAAACTTTTCCATAAGTTTTATAGGAGACATTTAACAATGTGATAGGTCTCCAGTTTTAAATATTAAATTTATCTCCCTCTTTAGGGAGAAGTTGAATAATACTCATATTAAAATTTGTTTGCCAAAGAGCCCTTGTGAATTGCCTTCTTGTAAATTAAGAATTGGTCATTAACTATCCTTTTTTTATTGGCTTAATAGAGTTCAGTAGGCAATCCATCTGATCCATGGGATTTCAGATTTTTAAGAGTTAAGAATCTGAATAGCCAACATAATCTCGTCCATATTGATTTCTTTATTGAGCATTGAAGCCTCCTCATCATTGATTTTGTTAGGGTTAATTCCTTACAAACATCTCGGGCCTGTTTGCAAATAATTGTATTTGTCATTTTCAGAAAGTTTTTATAGAAAGTTCTAAAAGTTTCTTAATATCATCATATCATCGCACTGAGTATCTCCTACTGTATTTGGGCTAATTAGCTCATTCTTGTTCAGAGCCAATTCATTTTAGCTCTGGTCTTGGCATGCCGAGCTTTCTTATTTTGTAAGCACCTTAGCTTATGCGTAATCTTCTCATGATTAGTAGTCATCTCTTGATTATTAGGTTCATTCTGAAGTTAGTCTCAATATTCAGAAAGTTTCATCATCATGTAGGTCATTCTCATTTCTTTTTTTATCAAGGGCACATTTCTTCCCAATAGTTTCAAAAAGAGATTTACATCAACAGAGTTTTCTGAAAAATTAATAGCAGATTTAATGGGGAAGCATTCATGATTGATTTTTCTGAAAGTCTTGATCCCCTCCATATAGTCTTTATTTTTTAATAGCTTTGTCTTTAGTTTGTACAAATTCTCCTTTCTAACATTTTCAATACTCCGTGCTATTTTAATCAAAATATGTCTCAATAGGATGGTGGTTATACTTAGTACAAGAATGCGATTGAATATAGTTATCCTTAGTATTATTTCTGTCCAGGCTAGAATAAATTCTTTTCCCATCCTTTTGGCAGCTACTGAACCAAATACTCCTAATACTTTTTTAATTGTTCTCAAGGGGATTGAAAAGCTTTGGCATCGTTTTTGCCCTTAATTAAAAATATTGCTTGTTGCCTTTTCAAGTCAGTGAATTCCACTTATCTTTTCCTGTTTTTTTCAATCTCGTTAAAGCTTCCCCCACCAATATTCTAGGGCACTTCTGGGCATTGAAAAAGCAACGCATTTCCATAGATCAATTCTTTCTCTATAATCATTAGCTGCATATATTCAACAAATACCATTATAGAAAATTTGGCATTCTCTTTCAATAATGATTTAATACCTCTCTATTACACGATGAGCATTTACAATTCACCACATACTTAAACCACTGCCTATTGACAAGAATGACTGTACCACCTTAACCCTCGGTATAATTAGATGTCTGAAGTCCTAGGCTGCAAAGAGAGTTGTTTACATAAATGTTACCATTCCAGAGTGAGAACTTGAGGTAGAGAAATCTTATGCTTGATAGATTCAGCTATATTTATTTTGATATTCTCCCAAACATAACTGATATCCCTGCTATCCAGGTGGAAGATTCTATTATTTCTCTCCTTCCAAATGTTCTAGAGCAATGATGCCAGACCACCCAGACCACGTCATGGGGAGGATATTCTGACCTTTAGGCTTATGTTTTTGAATTAGCTGTTCAAAAGACTGAATGCTGACCCAAGGAAGATTAACGACTTCAGAATGACTTAACAATATTTCATCTTGCTGCTTTCTGTACTTTTAAATCCTTTTAATATTTTCACAGAAAAAATAAAAACCAGAATGCTTGAAAACAAAATCATTCAAAATGGAGTCTATCCTACTGTGCTGTAGAGATAGAAACTTTATCATCAGTATTAGTTTCCAAAAAGAAGATGCATTCACTGTTGTCAAGAAACTTTTCAGGGAAGCATTTTGATTACACTGTAATCTAGCAATATTAACAATAATTCTTCAGTTGAACATTCCACAAATGCTATGCTTTTTTTCAGGTTCTTACTTGAAATTGGTAAATGTTGAGTGATATAGACTCTAAATTACCTTTTCTATCATGTGAACTGATTGTGTGAATGTAGTCCACTTCAAGTCCATCTGAACCTTGTAAGTTTTTTCATTTTCCACATACACAAGGTCATACATTGAATTTGATTTTTGCAGGTGCAAATACAGGAGAAACTTGATGCAGACCCTAAAACTGTCCTCTCTATCATACTAGGTGGTGGAGCTGGAACACGACTTTTTCCTCTCACTAGAAGAAGAGCAAAGCCTGCTGTATGTATTTCTATGCATTAGAAAATACTTTTGTACAGAAATTGCTGAAATGTATGAAAACGTTGTTGTAGATGCTAAATTTTTTGTGTTGCATTGCTCTTGTTTCAGATCCTCCAGTATCCTTGTCATTCATACATGATATCATTCTAGAATTATCATTGGCAATTGATTATATTATTAATAACGTGCCAGTTTAAACTTGTTCACAAATTCTGGATATTATAAATACATTTTGTAAAATAAGTAGACTAGGACTCAATTTCACCTACATTTGTTCTTGCCTACAATAATCTGCCTTTTTAAGAGGACTAGGAATTGTATTTATCATGTAATGGTGGATTGATAATACTGGCAGAGAGAAGATTGCATTGGTTGGATGTTAACAGGTTGATCTGGTGTGCTTGGAATTGATTTATTTCGATAATCTTAGAAAACACTTAACGTTTTTATCAGTTTCTGTGTTTGCCTCTTCATTTTTAACAAACTTTTGCTGTGATTTGAAGCATTCTTCTGTTAAGGGTTCAGTTCACTAAGGATTGGTTTCGGGAATTCATATCATATTTAATGGCTTATGATCTTGCAGGTACCAATTGGAGGGTCATATAGGCTTGTTGATATACCAATGAGCAATTGTATAAACAGTGGAATCAACAAAATACTTATCTTAACTCAATTCAATTCACAGTCACTGAATCGCCATATTTCTAGGGCATATGGTTTTGGAAATGGCGTGAACTTTGGTGATGGATTTGTTGAGGTTTGTGCTTTATCTTTCATAGCTTAGATAAATCTTTTATTGTTTCTCTCATTTGAATCATAGAGACTAATAATTGTATGGTTTTTACAAAATGTATATTTGAGCATACAGTCAGTAATATAGAGATCAGTGGTTTGTACAATGAACTTGGTTCATTTCATTACCTGATTCAATCACAAAAATTATGAGAACAGGTTCTAGCAGCTACTCAGACTCCAGGTCAGGAGGGTATGAATTGGTTCCAGGGAACTGCAGATGCTGTGAGGCAATTTATTTGGCTTTTTGAGGTAGGATTAGAGTAAAGAATGATTGGGAGATTGTGGAGGAGAGCTTTGGCCATTTATATGAGATCTGGAATAATATTTGAATGTTCACCTGCTCTTCTCATGACATTCAACATGCTTTTTACAGGATCCCAGGAACAAATATATAGAGAATGTTATTATTTTGTCTGGGGACCATCTCTATCGGATGGACTATATGGCCTTCGTACAGGTTCTTATTAGCAGAAGCATAATTTCTCCATTGGGTCTATTATTGATTCATCATGTCATCTCTATGCACGTTTCGTATGTTGCTGAATGTATTTTCCTCTCTATAGTTTCTTGGTGCTTATATTCCTTTGCAAATTCATTTGTTCATGCTGGTTAATGGAAAAATACTGTACTTGCAGAAACACATAAATGTGAATGCTGATATCACTATTTCATGTGTACCAATGGATGACAGGTAAACCATCACTAACTCTTGATCATTGCAACAAAACATTTTTCCATTTTTCTTTTAAACATTGGGTACTGACTAGATATTTTGGAGTGGTGTAGCAGTTGTTGATGAATAATTTATAAGTAAAATTCTAGGTGTGGAATGTGTCAAATATACAGAAGCACACTTATTAAGGAATTAAAGGCATATTGAATACAACATAATGTTTTTATAGCTATAGCTATGAATATACAAAGGATTATGAAAAGGGTTACTCAAACAAGACATGTTTTAAAAATAGTGATGTCATATTTACAAGGCAACATCATGGCAAACTGAAAGTGTAAATGGAATTCAATTATGCTGGTTTAAAGGAGGGGGGGGAAACATGGCAAATAAGACATGCTAAAATACTCAGAAAACATGGAAAGAAAAGTGCAATTGTTATTTCATGCCAAATAGAATGCTTTGAACCCTAAACCCTAACCTAAAGTTATTTTGAGAAAACTTCAAACCTTAAAACCTAATCCTTGAACAAATCTACAGTTTTTGCATTATGGAGCACTTGCTGATCCACATAGAAGACAAAAGGAATTACCAATAAATGATGTTTGAGCCTATGGACTTAGTATACCACTCCTAATGCTTCCTGCTTTATTATAATATGTCTAGTCTTAGATTTTGACAAAGTGCAATCTGTGAGATTCTTTTGGAGCCAATGTGTAATTGATCACATAGTTTGGGCCCTGGGGCACCTTTATGCACATATAAATCTTTATCCAAGTTTGGGTAATGCTAAATTATGTCATGGATTAATCAAACCTGTACTTTATTGAATATTTTTTATTGTGCCTTTTTTGAGTCACATGGTACTTATATCTTTTTCAGGTCCAACAATTGGGCAAAGTTTGTAATGTCCCCTTTCAAATTTGTTGTAGAATTTTCCCTAGAATTACAATGGCAACAAGTTAGGGTTAGGGTTAGGGTTAAATCTTTACTAAGTAAAATTCCTCCTTAAAACAATATGGTCCTGGATTTAAATCCTGCAACCATAACCAAGGGAGCATATATATATATAATGCAATGTCTATATTACCATTCAAACACATTAGGGTTTGGGGGATGAAGTGTGATAGGTCCACTCAAAGCCATCCCACACTAAGCCTAAGAGTGGACACTCACCCTCTTGGCCTTGGTGGGAAGGCAACATGGACATCCACTTGGGGTGGCCTACTTAGTGGGGTGCTTGTATTTGCTTTCCCTATCTATGGCTCATTCCCTTAAGGTCAATAGCCATCATTGTAGAGTCAGAGAGGAGATTGTCATGGGGGCTTCTTGATTGTCTTATCTAAGCCCAAGAGTGGATCTTTGCCCTTTTGGCTCCAGGGGCAGGCAACATGGACATCCCCTCCCTCAGGGTGGCCTACTGAGATAACAACCTCATCATTCCTCTCTTCCTCACACCTCCTTCCTTCCATACATGATAGGGGTTTACAAACAGATTTATTACAGACATATGCTTTTCATATCTAATCATATATATGTATATATATAAAAGATAATTGCTGACAAATGATTTATAAGCAATATTTATACCACAAAAGCAATCATTAGGATTAGTAGATGGTGGTAATAACAATCCTGAATTGATCAGATGTCTGCTGTCATTCTATGCCCGATCTGGAAGTTATTGGTACTACATTTCCCAACCATTACTCAAGAGTCAAAACCATTAAGCCCACATTTACTTTTTGGTACTAAGTTTCCCAATATTAAATTTTTTCCCATGTGTAACCCACACATAAAATATTTAACCAATGTTAGATATAGCTTAACAGGTGGCCCCAGATAAATATTTAATGTGGCTAAAACCATCTCCTAAAGATGCACCACAAATAAATATTGTTTTACATATTTAAAAATTTAAAACGATTATTTCTTGTGCAAGGTGTACACCATCCTTTTCCTAATAGTAGGTACCCCTGAGTTTGCCCATGGTAATGCTCAAGCACACTCATTTATCCCTCTCTGGAGGTTTTTTCTTGTTTAAAAATAAAAAAAGCTTTTAAATTTTTTGTTGTGCCTAGGTGCTTTGGGTCCCCCTGAGCTAACCCTGTGGAGAGCCAGCTAAGGACCTAGATCTGGACTAAACACATATTGATATCGAGGAGTGTTCCAAAGGGACATGGTAACATTGGTTCACCTTAATGGTGGAGAATGGTACAACTGATGATTGTTCTCTCTTTGGTTTGGAGAAGGTACGTTGCATGATTGACCTCTTTTGTTTTGGTGAAACCCAAGCGCATGTTCCATACAGGGAAATTCACAGAAGAAATGTAGAGATTTGAGCTTTGAACTCTTCATCCGATATGAATTTTCATATACAATAGTCTTTGAAATCCTCCAAGAAGTCTTAGTCACAAGAAATTCCAAAAAATGTCAGCTTACTTTGTTTTCCATAATTATAAAATGTTCTTGTGGATGAAACTGCATCTGTATGGATATTTGTGCAGTTGCATTAGTGTCCAACATACTTTTCCTTGCTCCATTCCATTACAACTTGATTCCTCATCTTTCCATGTATTGAAATCTATTTTTTTGTTTACATTTTTCTACTCTATTTATCACTATCAATTGATAATCACTGCGACATCGATTTGGATCATTTTCATAGACAAGAAATTTAAATTGTATATGAAAAGAACAATTCTTTTGCCTGTATGTGACAAAGGTTTTCTTAGCCATGGTTGATGAAGGTGTGCTAATTCATAATTTTCAGTAGTTTTAGGTTTTGCAGTATCAGATAGTATTTTGAATTATTTATAGGTAATACTTACTGTCTAGTAAACCTTATTCTAGTATTCCAGCTGGAATATCTTTTGAGAATTGGATTTCTATCTAATTTAATAGCATCGAATGATATGAAGTATCTTTGAAAAAATTACTGGTTTGAACACTTCCAATCTACATTGTTAGCTTTGTGTCGTATTTAAAATGGTAGAATGAAAAAAAAAATTATATTAATGTCCACAGATGACCAAAAATTGGTCAATGGAACTTAAGAGTACAGTAATTTACAAGAAAAAAGTTCTAGGGAGAGAAACCTAGAAAGAACCCACCAAAGGGAGAAACAAAAGCAAATAAATAGAAAACAAGGGATCACCAACACAAGTTGTCAAGAAACTAGTAAGTGTAGCATTCTAATTGAAATTCTTTTGTTCATATGTGGATACTTGATCTTATTTTTCTTTTCCATCATGATTGACAATGTTTAAATTGATCCATCTTGCATTTTTTGTCAGCCGTGCTTCTGATTTCGGTCTCATGAAAATTGATGATAGTGGACGGGTACTTTATTTCAGTGAGAAACCTAAGGGAGATGATCTAAAAGCAATGGTAATTGTATTACAGTTTTGGTTTGTTTTGTGCTTATATGAAATTGATGGATTGCAGTTAGATTTTTGAAAAAATTTCACTTTAATATTTGGTTTAATACTCATATTGAAATTTTACACAGCAAGTGGATACAACAATTCTTGGTTTGTCACCCAAGGAGGCTGAGAGGAAACCTTACATTGCATCTATGGGTATATATGTTTTCAAGAAAGATGTCCTTCTCAATCTTCTCAGGTGCGGACTGTTAGATGCCTAAGTTGAGATGGATTTCACAGTATTTATAGATTCAACAGGATTGCATAATACCAGAGATAAATGAAATACAACAATAGCATGAATAACATAGAATCACATTACACCATAAATGACAGAATGATATATCTTTCATAGCATCATAGTTCCAACATTACCAACACCTTTGACTTGTTCCAGACTCCATACAAATAGACTCGACACGGTTGGTTAAGTCTCCAACTGTCACCAACTGACGACACAACTGACACCCCTTCAGAACAATGTTTTATTACATTAACTAACAAAAAGTCTTATTTATAATTTAACTATTACTGGCATAATTGTCGTCTACATCATCCCCCCAAAAAGAAAAGTCGTCTTCCAGACTACAAGTATACATCAAGTAATATCCAGGAAGACTAATGACAAGAGTGTAGATAATGACTTGTACTGCACAAACCCAAAGTTTTAGTGTAGTTCAAAAATAAAATGGGGGTCTGGGGGAAACGCCCCTAGCGGGGTCAAGGGGGAGCACCCCTAGCGGGCTCTAGGGGCAACGCCCCTAGCGGGGTCGAGGGGCAGCACCCCTCATAGGGTTTGGGGGCAGCGCCCCTCGCGCGGTCCAAGGCCAGCGTCCCAGGCGCACCCAGTGTCGCGGTACAGGGCGGGGTCGAGGGGCAGCGCCCCTGCCGCCAAGACCAAATTAGCACCTTCAAAACCGCATAGAACTGCACAACACACACCATTTTCTTGATTTTTTAAAAAATGGCATCTCTCCTTTGCCAACTGTCATGGTACTTACTACCAACACCATTGCCCACGGTGCCCACTGGAGTGCCTGCTATGCTATTACCACCTGTACAGACAACTTGAGAGCATCGACGCCTGCTCCTCTTTGTTTCGTACGACTTCCACTTCGTGTGTCAAACTTTGCTGCCCCCTCATCTGTACGACTCTTACTCCGTACGTGGAAGTTCTCTGCTGCTTCGTTCGTACAGCTCTTGCTCCGTATGACGCTGAATTTTCCTGCCTCGTACGATGATCTCATCCTCTGGGCGTACGCTCCCCACTCCACTCCATACATGGCATACGGAACTGGCGGATGTCCTCCTCTCTCTTGGCCGTATGATCAAGTCATCTCCCTATCGTCGTACGGACCATGTTCTCTATTGTTTTTGTACGTTCCTTACGACCTACAATTCCCCTTCTTCGATTTTCTTTCCTGTCTCCAAGTGCTTCGACCTCTCATTTTCCTTCCTTTCTCCTGTACAGGTAACACTTGTAGCCTCTACCATAGGGATATTTCTCGTCTCACTTGTACGTTCTTCATCTCAGCTTTGCTTTGCTCTGTCTATACACCGTATGACCCCTTCTGCCTTCGTACAGACAGTACGGTCTCCGCTTCTTCCTTCTCGGTCTGTGCACCGTACAACCCCTTTTGCCTTCGTACAGACCGTATGGTATCTGCTTCTTCCTTTGTTCGTACAGAGGTCTTCCAACCTGCCTTCTCTCGTCCTCACGGTATGCTGGTGTTTGTCTGTACGGACCCCTTCCTTCTCGATGTGCATACGATATGCTCCCAACTGTCTTTTCTTCCAAATGTTTTGGTCCCGAGTCGATTATTTCCTGCAAGTTAGGATTTTTTTCAAATGCTTTGGTCCCCAGCCGATGGTTTCCTCTAGAAGCTCCAACATGTTACAACCTGGATGGAAAACTTCATAATCCTCCATTTGCCAGTGGAACAATCCATTTAGTGAACTCGTTTCCTCTTCCGAACAATCCTCTAGTCTCAAAACTCCCTCATCATCCAATTTCATCCCTCTTTCCTCGCCCAACTCTCCTCCTTCGGACTTAGAGTCCGATGCCAATTCCTGGCTTACCACCTGATTCCGTAGGTCGATGACATATTTCTTTCCATCACTCTCGATGGAAAGGGTGTTCTTCCAATTGTGGTTGGCCTTCACTGTGATGAGCTAGCCCCTGCCGAGGAGGGCGTCATACCCCTTCCTTTTGAGGGTGATGAAAACAAAATCTAGAAAGAACTATTGGGTTCTAATAACAACCTTCTGCGCCATGAGTGTCCCGATTGGTTTTATACCATGCTGGTAAGCGCCTACCAAGTGGAAGGTTGGCGGCCAGACTGTAGGTTTACCAAGGGCCTTCCACGTTTCTTTTGGCAGTACATTTACGCCAGATCCTCCATCTACAATAGTGTTGGTCAGCGTGCGTCCCATGATTTCCATTTCGACCATTGCGGGTGTCTGTCCGACACCCACTGCCAACAACATAGGATCCGTGGCACCACTCGAGGTAGTAGCTTACACGTATTTTTGTCCTGTCTCATTCGCCCCGTGGTTGCCAATATCTTGGTTGCCGTTAGTGCCACTTATGTTAGTGATTGCCACCTTCAGTTGTGGTAGCGTCTCTAGTAGGTCTACCACTCGTACTGGGACCATCACCTGTAACATCTGTTGTATGATTTTGGCTTCTGATGCTGACCGTATGGGAGTACCATGCGTTTGCCTCCGTTCTTCCTCCATTGCCAGTTCCCTTTCCATTCTGGCTTCTTTCAACCTTTCTTTCTCCGTACGTGGATCAGGGTACATGGCTTTTTTCATCTGGGACCTTGTAATTGCCAGGCTCTCCTAAGATCCTGTGATGTTTATCAAATATACCCCTTCCCCTTTAGGGCAGTCAGCATCCTCGTGGTTACCAAGATCACACCATTTGCAGAGCATGCTTCCGCCTCCTTACCTGCTCTGGCAGTCTTGCGCGAAGTGACCCCACTCATTACATCTGCAACATTGTATCATGGGTCGTCCCTTCGCATCGTACTGGATGCAGCTTCTTGGTGTGTTGTTACTGTTATTGTTGCTTCCTCGTCCATTGTTACGATACTTGCAGGCAAAACATTATAATTCGTTTGTCGTGGTGGTGTGGTAGGTGGAGTTGCTTGCTCTCCTTGGGTAAAGAGCACTTGTGTGCTCCTTACTTTTAGGTTGTACGTGCACTCCTTAATGGAGTGTCCTAGTACTTGGCAGATGTCGCATAATAGTTTCTTGGGACAGTTAGCCTTGGTGTACCCTTCGTTCTTACATTCGGTACACCATAGTTCCTTGTCTTTGCCTTGGTAGTTTCCTTCTCTTCTCGCATTTCCTTCATCATCCTCATCATGTCCTTCCGAAGGGCTTGTATCTTGCGGGACTCCCCTTCGCTCTCGCCATCTGTACTATCATCGTCACTAGTTTGTTTCTTTCCTTTTGATGTCTTGTTTTCACATTCAATGTTCATTGCCCGATTGTAAGCCTCTGTGTACGAGGATGGCGGTACCACCTTCATTTTCTTTCGGAGGGAGGGGTTCAGTCCTTCGATGAACCATCTTTTCTTCAAGCCATCCGTTGGTTGGTTGTCTAACTTTCCAATGAGTTCTTCAGCTTGCGATAGTAGGACTGTACGATCATATTTTTCCCTTGCTTTGTGTTGTAGATTTCTGCTACCACTTCATCATTGTCACGGAGCAATCTGAACTCCTCCTAGAATGCTTTTTTCAGGTCATCCCAAGTCGCCTTGTCCCCTACTGGCAGGTCCGTGTACCAATCAATTGCAATCCCTTGTAGGGTGGCAAGAAAAGCCTACAACCAGTAGTCATGGTCATCCTGGCCATTTGCTTCCCATTCGTTACACATGTTTTACAGTGGCGGACCAGATCCTCCGATCCGTCCTCATTGAACTTGGGTAGTTTCTGCTTCTATGGGGGGTTTTCCATTTGCCACGTACGGTAGGTACCGTGCACGTTATTAGACGTTGGTGAGTTGGTTCCTCCTCCGCGTCTCTGTGCATCTTCTACACCTCTGGCTACATGTGAGTCTTCTACCCCTCCACCTCTGTCGTTCACGTCTTGGTTGCCTCCTTCGAAGTGGTACCAGTACTCTCTTCTCCCCAGAGTCTCTGGTTCTATTCTCCCTATTCTTGATCCCTCCGAGATAACAAGATTGTCGATGCCTCGCAAGCTACTCTCAAATAAATCTGCTACCTCCCCTTCGAGATTTCCCTCTTGGCTATTGTCCTCTTTGGAATGTACGGATGGTTCAGTTGGTACCGAGTCACCACCTTCACAACTGTCAGTGTCAGATCCTTCGTGCGCCCAAGAATTGCTCGGGAGTGGTAGTTCTCTGGCGATCTCTTCCCACTCTTGTCTTGACAGTTGTATTCCGCTGCCCCAGGCCCACCGTGGGGGATCAACAGACTGTTTCACTAGTTGTTGAAGTCGTTAGCGTTTCTCGGCTTGCTCTTGGATATGCAGAGACCTCCGTATGACAGTTTCAACTTCCTTCTCTCCTTTTGTCTCCGCCTTTGTGCGTTGCCTTCTATCCTTGTTTGGTAAGTTGGGCATTAATTGTCGGAGTTACTTACGCCTGCTAGTATCATGTGGTTCCTCCTCCCTCCGGTTCCTCTCTTCGTATCGTTGCAATATTTGTTGTCTCTGTTGCTCCCTTTCTCCTGCCTCACGTTGATCCTAGAGTTCCAACAATGCTCGGGCCAACAATCTTGGAAGGCTACCCAAAAGATTGTACGCATGACCGCTCACTGTGAGTTCGGCGCGTACTGTACCAGCCAATACCGCTCTCTCCCGAGCCTCCCACTGTGCGTACTCGTCAACCGACATGTTCCACGCGTGAACCAAGTTCTGTGTTAACTGGTCCTCTCGGGTTACTTCGGTATTGTCTTCTCCGTCACTGTCAGTTACCACTACTTGTTGGTTGAAAGTATGGCCCATTATGCTGCCATCCCGCCCATCCAACTTCCTAGACCTCCAAGTTCGTACTTAGGCAACGACGCCAAAATGTTAGATGTCTAAGTTTAGATGGATTGTACAGTATATACAGATTCAACAGGATTGCATAATACCAGAGATAAATGAAATACAACAATAGCATGAATAACATAGAATCACATTTCACCGTAAATGATAGAATGATATATCTTTCATAGCATCATAGTTCCAACATTAACCACACCTTTCACTTGTTCCACACTCCATACAAATAGACTTGACACGGTTGGTTAAGTCTCCAACCGTCACCAACTGACGACACAACTGACACCCCTTCGGAACAATGTTTTATTACATTAACTAACAAAAAGTCTTATTTAACTATTCATGGCATAATTGCCGCCTACATGGACAAACTAAAACATATGAGCATATTAGTAGCTTATAATTCTAACCAATATGATTGTTTATTGAGGATTTGCAGTTTGCCTATGCAGAATAAGAGTCATTAGATCCAGACCATCTATATCAGCAAAAAAAAATAGAGTTACCTTCCTAATTAGCAATTTTTGTAGAATAACAATGTTAATGAGCAAAGGTTTTCAGAACTATCATCTTAATTATAAATGATTTTTAGGGCTTTACATATTTTATCATCACGATGCTGATAATTTCGATGTTATATGTGCCCTATTGTCAGGCGGGCATACCCAACTGCCAATGATTTTGGGTCAGAAATAATTCCTTCATCCATGAAAGAATACAATGTACAAGTAAGTAAAATTGTCAATTTATATCTAAAATTACTTACAGTGATTGGGCACCTTGCAATACAATGTAATATTGTCATAGATATTGTAAAAGAAGACATCATCAGAGGATATTTACTTGTAGAAGTGGATAATGTCCCTACAAGTAAATAATATCCCTGTTTGGGGAGAACTAAGTGTTCGTTCTTTTATTGGCAGGCATATCTATTTAATGATTACTGGGAAGACATAGGAACAATCAAATCATTCTTTGAAGCAAATCTGGGTCTTGGAGCTCAAGTATATCTCTATTTCTTTCAGCTCTATGCATGCACATATCCCAACCACCAACTATGCTTGATCATGTTTAAACACTTGCATGGACACATGTAAACTTTTTTAAAGATGGGGTTTATAGTCATAGACTTGTAGTATTGTATAACCATAGATATTTAAAGTTCTGATTTTAACAAGTTTCAAGGTATTCTTTCAATGTTTACAACTAGACATAGACCAATCAAATTGACAAAGAGATATTATAGTATATTGCAAAAATATTGGTGGGCTACATGGTATTATTTGACTGTGCCAGAAAACATTAACAACGAACTGTGCAAAATAAATAAAATTCAACACTCATCAGATGCCTGAATATGTATTGGATATTTAAATATCAGAAAAACGGAAAAACAGTTACTCAACAAGTTTCTATCTTACAAATATAATATCTCATACTAGCATCAACATGGGACCAATACAAGCTCTTGCGAACACAACCATGAGACTAATATTAGCCTTAGTTACCGATGCGGGCTGTCCAACGCTCGATGCGGGAGTGGATGCGGGCGGAGGCGGAAGCGGGAGCTGATGCGGGGTGGATGCCCTGTGGATGCGTTGACTCATAAAAATTAAAAAAACAAAGCATTGTTGTTGTTTAAAATAAGGATCATCCTTTGCCAGTGTCTTCGCTGCTCATCCGACAGGCATCACAGGCATCACAGGCATCAGTAGTCACGGCGTAAACATTTCTTTGAGTCGTCGATTAATATTATCGCCGCTGCTCAACGGACCATTATATTATAATAAAGGACGTGATGGTCAAAGTCTGTGCAGATTAATAAAACGACAAAGACATCAACTAGCATTTTAAAGTATCAATAAAATTAGGCAACAGCGTGAGGAAGAATATCAAATACGAGTTATTGATATTGAGTGGCTGCGGTTTAATAACACACTAACTGTATCATCTAAATCGATGGTTAAAGAA
>MU224656.1:958062-984776 GCA_018584345.1 Thuja plicata | reverse complement strand
CAGTGAAAGCAAGACTAAGGAAATATTGGAAATAATACATTCCGATCTTTGTGGACCCATGTCCGTACCATCCATTGGTGGATATCTTTACTACATCATCTTTGTAGATGACTTTTCTAGAAAGACTGGGATATACTTTCTTAAAAACAAGGAATCTATTGATGTTCTCAACAAATTCAAAGAGTTCAAATCTCTATTAGAGAATCTTACAAGCAAAAGGATAAAGATTCTTAGAATGGATAATGGTGGAGAATACATCTCTGAAGCCTTTAGCACCTTTTGTAAAGAATCAGGGATTAAGAGGGAGTTTACTGTTCCTTACAACCCTCAACAAAATGGAATAGCTGAAAGTAAGAATAGGACCATAGTTGAAGCGACAAGGGTTATGTTACATGATCAAAATCTTCATACTTCACTATGGGCTGAGGCATCCAACACTGCGGTTTACATTCAAAATAGATGTCCACATTCAACATTAAACAATAAGACTCCCGAAGAGGCATTTAGTGGAAACAAACTTGATGTGAGTCATCTTAGGATATTTGGTTGTCCTATGTATTTTCATATCCCAAAAGAAAAGAGAACCAAACTGGAACCCTCAGGAAAGAAGGGAATATTTATGGGATATAGTGAATCTGCCGAGGCCTATAGGATCTATGTTCCAAGGCAAAGGCATATTGAATTGAGTAGAGATGTTATATTTGAAGAAGACCTGACATTCTCAAACTCTAAAGATATAGCAACCCTCTTGAGAATCAGAGGGAGTATCATGATGTTATTGAGTATGATCCAATACCTATAAGTGAATCTAGCACTTCCATCTACAAGAAAAGACCATTGTGGGCCACCAAAATGTTGGAAGATGCAAACAACTTTGCAACTCCTGCTGGAACTTTCAGAGAAAGTAAAAGACCTAAGAGGTATATTAACTATGCTGCATTTTTGAGTGGGATCATTGATTCCGAACCTTCTTCTGTTTGTGAAGCACTTAAAATTCAGGCTTGGAAAGATGCAATGGCAGAAGAATATGGATCCATAATGAAGAATGATGTGTGGGATATTGTTCCTAAACCTAAGAACAAATCTGTGGTATCATCAAAATGGATATTCAAGATTAAACATGTTGCGAATGGTAGTATTGAGAAACATAAAGCCAGATTCGTAGCCAAAGGGTTTACTCAAAAGGAAGGAATAGATTATGAGGAGACCTTTGCTCCTGTTGCTCGATATTCCTCAGTTAGGGCAATAATTTCCATTGCAGCTTCCAAAGGTTGGAAGATCCATCAAATGGATGTTAAAACTGCATTTCTAAATGGAGAAATTGAAGAGGAAGTGTATATAGAGAAACCTGAAGGATTTGTTACAAAGGATCAACAATCTTATGTATGCAAACTTAAGAAAGCTTTATATGGGCTCAAACAAGCTCCTCGAGCTTGGTACGAAAGGATTGATTGTTATCTTCAAAATCTGGGATTTTCAAAGAACGATGCAGATCCTAATCTCTATTTTAAAGTATCAGATGGAGACTTCCTGATATTAGTGCTATATGTAGATGATCTTCTAATCACAGGAGAAGAATACCTTATAGCAGATTGCAAGCAAGATCTTGCAAACGAATTTGAAATGAAGGATCTGGGCCTTCTTCATTATTTTCTTGGTTTAGAAGTGTGGCAACAATCTCATGGAATTATTGTGAATCACGGGAAATATACTATTGATATTCTAAAGAGATTCGGTATGATGGATTGTAAACCAATGTCCACACCTATGGAAACCAACCTTCTCAAGTTAAGAGAAGCCATGGCTAGTTCTGAGGCTGCAGATGCTAGTTTATATAGACAAATCATTGGATCTCTTATGTATCTAGTTAACACTAGACCTGATATCTGTTATGTTGTAAATGTTCTAAGTCAGTTTATGGTAGAACCTAAACAATTGCATGAGTGCAGCTGAGCATATTTTGAGATATCTTCGTGGGACCATTGAGTATGGTCTATTAGACAAGAATGTAAAATTGGATCTTCATGGTTTTACAGATTCAGATTGGGCAGGATGCATTACAGACTGGAAGAGTACATCCGGATGTTGTTTTAGCTTGGGATCAACTATGATTTCTTGGTTTACCAAGAAACAAAACTCTGTTGCTCAAAGTTCAATAGAAGTAGAGTATGTTGCAGCTTCTCTAGGGGCTAGAGAAGCAGTTTGGTTAAGGAAACTCCTAGTGGGATTATTTGGACAACCTATGGAACCTACTGTTATTTATTGTGACAATCAAAGTTGCATTAAACTTGCTAACAACCCTGTGTTCCATAATAGGTCCAAACATATTGAGATTCATTATCACTATGTCAGGGACATGGTAGAAAGAAAGGCCATTCAATTGGAATATGTATGTACTGATGAACAAACTGTAGATATTCTCACCAAACCTTTAGCAAGGGGCAAACTTGAACATTTCAGGAATAAACTTGGCATGGTGAAAATATGAGTTTGTTGTACTAATATTTCTTTTTTTATATTTTAGAATTCATATTTCTTTGTGGCAAAGTTATATGAGTTCATTTATGCTTACTTAGCTTTTGATTTGTATGTGGATTGTGGCAGTTCACATTTATATGTTTTGTTGTATATCATAGAGTTGATATTCTTTGAGTCCTGGGGACTCGTGGATCAGGGATCCACATTTGAGTATTGGTGACATCATGGACTTGATGTTGGGAGACCATTACTCCGAGCATTTGATGAATATCATGGACTTGATATTATTTAGACCAATGCTCGATGATATCATGGACTTGATATCTCTTGGATCAAGGATCCACACTTGAGTATATGGTGGACATCATGGACTTGATGTCTAGAGGCCATTGCTCTGAGCATTTGGTGAATATCATGGACTTGATATTCAATAGGCCAATGCTCTTGATATCATGGATTTGATATCTATTGAGTCGAGGTGACTCTTGGTTAGTTAACATCATGGACTTGACGTTACTGTATATTTAAGAATTTGGTAAAATGATGTTATCATGAATATCATGGACTTGATATTCTTGTGGACCTGATAAATCCACAAATAGCAAGAATAACATCATGGAACCAAATTATAATATACATATGGATTTGAGGGAGATAGGATCTACCTTCATAGATATGAGATCTATGACATCTCAGTATAAGGTTTCCGAGATGGTTATATTTTTTGTTTCACTATCAAGGTTGATAGTTAAGGGCGTGTCCTAATATAGATGGGATCTATAGTATGATCTTACCCTTAAGACTAAGAGGGAGTGTTAATAATTATAGCCTTTCGGCTAAGGTCAAATTGGACAAACGAATTAATAATTAAATATTATTAATTATGCCCTTTCTCTACTTGTGCGATTTTATAATAGTAAGAGTATTATTATAAAATACAAGTAATTTAATATATATGTGGTTTAATTAATTAAGGGCCATAATTAGGCCAAGTCGGCACTCTTGGAAGGGTGTAAGAATTAATTACAAACTCATATATATATATATATATTGGATCGATTCTAGGAGAGAGATCATCAAAAACATAACATGCATTTCTTCTCTTGGAATCAGAAATAAACAAATTGTCTTTCTTCTACTTGGAGCGAATTTGTCTTGGATTCTGACCTATATTGGAGCAGCGAATTGGGAAAACATCTGTGCAAATTGGAACATTAACAATGACAAAATAGTCATGCGAATTAAGGCAAAATTGAAGATCTATTAGAGCGAATTTAGACACCGATTGGAGCAGCAATAACAACCATGCGAATTTAAGGAAAAATCGAAGAGCAAGCTGGGCGGATTTGGACCAGACATCTGGACATCGAATTCTTCCAGCCATATCGAACCTTGAACTAATTCTATAGCACATTTCAAAGGGCAATTCAGATCTGGTTTGGAGTGCGAATTCAAGGGCTTGAATTCGCATATTGGAAGGATCAAATTATACCAACCTATGGCTGGAAATCGGACCTGTGGTTGTAGCATTTGGACATTATTGAAGGCAGATCCATAAGTCTTTCATTCATTGGATTTCAAGTAAAATCAGTGAACAAATCGGGTACCATCCTTCCACCTTGCTAGTAGTTTCTATGTTACTTTGTTTCAATTTTAAAAGCTATCTATAGATTGTTCTTATCCTTGCATTAATCTGAGAATCTTAATAATTAGAACCAGTTTCCTCAAAATGAAAAACCCTTGAAGATGCAATAAAAAAAACTGAATGCTCAAAATCACAAAAATTAGAAGTCTGGATCCTTTCCATTAGAATGCAAAAAGAGTAAATAGGCCTAAAACTCTTGATTTTCACAATTGTTCATCTAAATTGCATTTTCTGCCCTTTTTTGCCAAAAATTGTCAAATTGCTCAAAACCTTTGCATTCTCCGCTTTTTGCATCTTAACTAGATACACCCTTTTTGGCCCCAGGCCTGCGGACTTGCACTGGCTCGAACCAGTCCGTGGTTTGGCGAAGGTTCACCTGTGGGCCCGGACAGGGTCCGACCCAAAGGCGACCAGTTTGATCCCGGCGGACCGAAGCTCAGACCCAGGCGAACTTGGCCGAACCACCGACAAACTTTGGCAGGCCCGCTTGGAAAAGTGATGCCCAGTTAGTCAATTTTTGCAGCTTTTATAAAATTTTCACATCCAAAACCCTAAAAAGTGAATTCTGAAGAACTTGTGTGGGCTTTTATGTCTTATTTGGTGTGCAAATAGGTTATTTTCACTTGAGGTGGAGCAAATAGGTGGTTGAGCAAGAGTTTGGTTGTGCAAGGAGTTGGAAGATTGATTTGTGAATCTTGATCAAGTGTTTGTGCTCATTCCTACACCTTTGCAAGCTTCTAATGAGTAGAAGAGGTAAGTTGTTTTTGCATTTGATTTTGTTTTTGTTTAAGTTTTTAAATTTTTTTCTTTTCTCTTTCATTGTCCATAAGAGCTACCTATTTTTTTAAATTTTCCATTCTCTTGTTTTTATTTTTAATATGTATAAAATTTAGTGCCATAGGAACTACAATGGCATCTAATTCTTCCTCTGTAGGCAATAATGAACAACAAAGAATAGATCCAAATTCTGATTCTCCTTTGTGGAAGTATGTTGATATTATAAGATCCCTTCCAAGAGGTGGTGCATTCAGTTGGAAATGTCAGGGTTGTGATAAAGAAAGGAATAGTTCATATTATCGGGTGGTAGGCCATTTGTGTGGATTCCCCTGGAAGAGGAGTCTTGAAATACCCTGGAAAAAAAGGAGCACCTATACTAAATGAAACCGTATTAAAATATATCACGAAGCATGAAGAAGCGGAAGAGAGAGAAGCACGTAGACAAAATATGATCACTAAAAACAATCAAAGGGAATGTAGCCCCTGTATACAAATATTGTTATAGAAGACCACCCCTTTTATACAACCACAACTGAGCCTGAAACTGAAACTGAAACTCAAGCACCCAGTACACACAAAAGAAAGGGACCATTGGAAACTTCATTTCAAAATGAGAGTCAGGACATTGCCGACATTGATATAGCAAGATGCATATATACAAATGGGTTGCCTTTCAATGTTGTTCACTCCTCATATTGGAAGAAGATGTTGAAAAGTGTCAATGAAGCTCCAAGAGGGTATAAGGGCCTTGGTTATGAGAAAATATGCACCAATTTATTGGAAAGAGAGGTCAAGGGGGTTGAGGATGCATTGAAGCCCGTAAGGGATTCATGAATTGAGACAAGAGTATCAATTGTTTCAGGTGGGTAGAAAGATGCAAGAAATCGTCCCTTGATCAATGTCATAGCGGCGTTCCCTAAAGGGGCAATGTTTTTGAAATCCCTAGATTGCGAGGGGCAAGTAAAAGATGGGCAATTTATTGCTAATATTATCATCTCTACCATTGAGACAGTGGGACTTAGAAACGTTGTCCAAGTCATAAAGAACAACGCAAAGAATTGTAGGGATGCTGGCTTGTTGGTTGAAGAGTGATATCAACATATCTTTTGGACACCTTGTGCGACCCACTCACTCAATCTTATGCTACAAAAGATTGGGAACAAAATTGGGTGGATCAAAGAGGTGTATGCAGAGGTTGAGGACATCTAGATGTTCATCACAAACCACCACATGACTCAAGGAATTTTCAAATTATTCTCGAGTTTGGAGCTATTTAAGGTAAGTGAACTTGAACTTGTAGTAATTTAATTAAAAAAAATTAAAATTAGTATTTTATATTTTCAGATTTTCATAATTTGATTGTGTAATATGTACTTTTTAAAAGTTTCTCTATTTAATTGTATTTTTTTGCTTTAATTTCTATTATAGGTTGCCGAGACCCATTTTGCATCAAACTTAATTGTCTTGAGATGACTTGTGAAAGTGAAAGTGGCACTTTGCAATATGGTGATCAACAATAATTGGTCTATATGGGGGCAAAGCAACACTGAGAGGGCAACTAAAATTAAGCAAAGGATATTGGATGACTCATGGTGGGAACGTGTGGAGTATCTCCTTCGCTTCACCTAGCCCATTATGAGCGTGGTTTGCTACACTGACATGGATAGGCCTTGCCTTGGATAGGTGTATGATGACATTGACTCAGTGCTTGAGAAGATGAAAATCATAAATGACAAAGAGCAAGACCATGAGGAGACCTTCAAACAATTGCAAGCAATTGTTGTGGAACAATGGAACAAGATGACCACTCTATATTTGTTTGCCTATGTATTGACACCAAAATATTATAGCAACCAATATCTTGATATACCGGGAAGGCTGCCACCATATAGAGATTTAGAAATGTCTGATGGGTACAAGGCAGCATTCCTTAGACTCTTTCCTGATGATGATATGCAAGATTTGATTACAGATGAGTTCATAGAGTTTGTGAATGCAAGAGGTCTAAGTAAAGATACTCTTCCTCATCGGTTTAGGAAGGATGCTCATAGTTGGTGGTACCTCCATGGCCAAAGATTCCAACCGCTACAGCCCCTTGCAATCAAAATTATGTCACAAGTAAGTTTTATTTAAAAAAAAATAATTTACTTTGTCTTCATGAGTTGCTAGTAATTTTATAACTTTAATAATTTTATTTTAATTGTTTACTTTGTCTTGTCTACATAGGTTGCCAGTTCATCTGCATCAGAAAGAAGTTGGAGCACATATTCTTTCATCCACTCAATAAAGCGCAATAGGTTGCAATCAAAAAGAGTGGAGAACTTAGTATATGTGCATTCTAACTTGCATTTCCTTTCACACAAGCATAATGAATACAAAGAAGGGGAGACAGATGTGGGATTTAAATGCAAAGCATATGGACTTGGATGCTTCCACTTCTCAGCTTGCAATTGCTGAATTGGAAGAATTTGGCAGCGATAATGTTATTGGTGTAGCTGATCCCATTGGCCTTGGCACTATTTGTGAATCAACTAATGCCATTGAAGAAGAAGAAGAAGAAGAAGAAGAAGAAATTATTAATCCATTAGTTGAAACTTGAAACAATGATACTTGAACTTGATGTTATGATTTATCATTTGACATTATAATATTTTGATGTTGAACTTGAAGTAATGATGCTATGATGGTATGATCGTGATCCTATGATTACAAGTTTATGGTGTTTTTGTTGTTTATATGATATTAGTGACATTCTAATCTTAATTCATGCTTATAGGCTGCATAAATATAGATATATATAAATTTTACATGTTTTTGTACTAACGAACCCAAACCCCATTTCAGAATTTTCGCATATTGGTGAACGAATTCTTCAAACCCAAACTTGAACCCGAACCCAAACTGGCAACTTATTTAGGAAAGCTCTTTCAACATATTATTAGTGGAATCATTTTGGATTTGTTTTTGAGTATAAGTGATGCAAAATATTTGTGTAACGTACTCTTTCTTTCATGACTTTCAAAATGTTTAGGTATTGCCAAAGCTTCTAGAATTGGTATTGGTGTTTACCCTCAAACATGATCATTTCTAGATGTTTATGAGGTTCTCATGTGCCCCAAGCACGTGACAGAATACCCATGCAAAGCCAACTATCATCCCCTTAATTTACAATTAGGGCCAACTTCTCTAGTCTCTCTATTCTGAAGCAATCAAAGCCTAGAAAAACAATGCCTTTTCTATATTCCACAAGGACATGTCCTTGGGGATTTTTCAAGCATTTCCTTGAGACATTTTGGGGATGCCTCAAAAAAGTCTTTGGGCTACCCTTTATCTTTGCAAAAAGATTGAAGAAGGCTTGTAGGGCTACCTTAAGATGCTTGAGAATGGTCATGGATGTTAAAGATGTCCATGATCATCTTGGGGACGACTGATTGTTCCCTTTTGAAAAAGCATGCTTAAAAAATTTGTCTACGATTTAGGGATTAAAATAATTAGAGGGGTGCAATGTGTGAATTCACAAAGCCCCTACACCCCTTTCAAAATGCCAAATGAGATTTACAAATGACATTTGACTCTAGTCTTTAACATTTCCATGTGGAGCAACATTTGGTTTAGCATTTGGAGTAGCATTGATAGTCTGTTGGATCTAGAGTTCCGCCTTATCGAGGCCCATGTTTGAACGAACATTGGATTATATCTAAAAGCTTATGCAGCTACTTGTAGGGAGAAGAAATTTTGTTGAAATTGTGCTTTGGATCCATGGTTCCACCTCATCTACACCTTGTTGTTTAGTTTATAGATAGTGATAGTCTGTTGATATTTGAACAATGAACGCTAATAAAGCAGAGAAACTTTGCAGTTTGTGTTTTGAACGGTAGGTTGATAACATTGAAGAATTTTTTGTAGTTTGTGGTTTGAATGTTAGGCTGGCAGCCCAAATTTATTTATTGACTTGAATTTCTTTTTTCAGTTTGCAACTTGTTTGTTTCTAAAGAACACGAGCTGCAATAAGTGTAGTCAACATGAAAATGATGGCATGGAACATAGAAGAGTTGGCTTAATTGGGGGTTGATTACAATGTGGGAGTGTTAATAGGTGAACTGAGACATCTACATAACCTATTTGAATGCGCTCATATCCTCTTAAAACATAATGCAATGGGTCCATTAAAGCCCTCAATTTATTCTGTAATATGTAATAGCTTTGTAGATCCCTTTTGTAATTTGTAAATCTCTTCTCATGGGGTGTAGAGTTTGGTTGTATCATTTGTGCAACAAAGATCTCAGAGACAATTACACTAGAGTATCTAGTCACCATTTAGGCATTATAGCACATGGGGTTAAGGTTCATGACAAGATAACTAGAGCTAAGAAGGTAGAGGTAAATAGATTGTTTATGGAGGACAAGAAAGATTTAAGGGAATGCCAAATACAGTTTGCACAAGCTTCTATGCCATCTATGGTTGCTGGTGGTAAGGATTTTATGAAAGGAAACCAAAAGAGTAATGAGAGGTTGGGCACATTTGTAGGGATATTGAATGTACAATCATGGGATATGATAGATACTTTAGTTGCCAAATTTTTCTTTGCCCTTGCCATCAGATTTCATGTGGCATGGTCTACCTCTTTCAAATAAATGTTGAAAGATACACAAGCCACTGGTCTCTCATATGCCTCCCTAAAGAACATAAACTACACCCCCAACTTATCTGATAAAGAGTATTCTAAGATTAGTTTGTTGGTGGACATGCGGCAAACATGGCTAAGGATGGGCTTATGTATCTTCATGGATGGTGGACCAATATTAGAAATCGACCACTCATCAATATCATAGCCACATGTGTAGGCAAGTTTTATTTTTCTAAAGCTATTGATTGTTCAAGGAAGCAGAAAGATGCAAACTTTCAGTTTTGAATTTTGAAGGATGATAGAGAAGGTTGGGGGCTCATATTGTTTACGTGGTCACTGATTTAGTACGTTTGTGTAAGTTAGTTGGCACGATGGTGGAGGGTGCTTACAAGAACATTTTTTGGAGCCCATGTTTTTATCATGTGTTGAATAGCGCATTGAAAGGCATGGTGTCAGAAGTGAGAGATAATATAGATGTTTATTTGCAACCAACATACCTCATTAGCTCTCTTCAAGAATTTATGGTGGAAGGAATTCTTCAAATTATTGGAAACTAGATATGCTAGTTATTTTATTTTTTTAGAGAGGGTGCTTGAGTTGTAGGATCCTCTAGAATTATTGATGGTTAATGGTAGATAACCAAAGGGAAATACAATTGAAGAAAAAAGTGAGAAGCAAAAGATTCTTGATGATGATTAGTGGTGTATTATGAGGTAAGAGATAAATGATTTTGTTGATAAATTGGCATTGATGTCTAAATTTGTATTGTTGATCTTGCAAAGGGAGAGATTTGGAGAAGCGAGAGTTGAGACTTCATGAAGAGAAAACAACAGCAACCATGAAATATCCTTTTTCTATAACATTTGTGGAGTTTATGCAATTGATTTGTTAGTTCACATGAAGTTTTGTTTCATAACATGGATCATATTGTGCATGCAACGATATAAATTTGCAATGAAAGATAAAAAACAGAATTTCCAAGGAAAGCTATTAAACTTCTTATGTATTATCTTGATATATTGGAATTGTGTGTTTATTACAATGTATAAGCTGCTGCAACAAATCAGAAACACACAGAATTCACCATGTAACACATACCCGCGAATAGCACTATACTCAAGACAGGGAATTCTTCAGGTTGATTGGAATGAGCTCAAACAGAAAATCATTCTGAATATATATATTGCGCCCATATGATGAGGAAGTGCTGTCGAAGAAGCTACAGCTGATCTCAAGAATGCCAAACACCACTCCTTATAAGCCGTCGCCTGAACACCCTTAAAATGCCAAACACTTATCAGCGAATATTGGAGATTTGAGCCCTTGCAAGAATAATTGCTGCCAGGAGAACTTACTTGTTATCTATCCTTGCCGAAATCTCCCACAATGAACCAAATTATAGCTGCCCACAATAATATCGCAGTATTCAAACGGCCCAGTGAATTATGATTGCCTCACGATATGTGTAAGCCTGATGGTCACCTGTAATTCACACTGTCTGCAACATGGGAGTAATAATGATAATCGCCTAGCTATACGGCGTATTCTCAGCAACAAGCGATATCCCCTGTGTAATGAATTCTTGAGATTCTGCCACAAAAATAATTTTAAGCCTTTGTGACTGAAAATTGAAGCGCCACTATGGATTCTGAGATAAACCCATCGAGAGAAAGGACCTGGGTTTTTGTCCAGACCAGCAAGCAACCTCTAGGGGTTTTGTCCTAGGGTCAGCAGACCTCTAAACAAAGCTTCGAGCCCTCAGAGAAAAGTCTTAGATGAAAGATAAGCATTGTCCAATGAATAATACCCAACGCCTTCTCTTCTTTTATATCACCCTTCTTCAAAAGCAACTTATAATAAGGTCGCTTCAAACAATAAAGTGAGGTCCAATTTATATTTAATTAAAGATGAATACTTTATAAACTTGAAGGCCCTTCATATTTAATTAAATAATAACTTTATTACCTTGATGTTTTTGCCTTAGCGTAAGGGAATAACATAGGCTAGCAACAATAATTATTAAATGAGTGCTAGGCAAAAGGGGACATTACAGCCCTCCCTTCCCGGGACTGCTTGTCCTCAAGCAGTTGCAGATTAGGATGCTGCAAAATCTGTTCTCCTTCCCAGGTAGCATCGTCTACTGCTAGGTCTCTCCATCTCACCAAATATTCATGAATTACTTTGTTCCTCAACTTTCTCTCCCTCATTCATAATATTGTCAGGAACTAGAACTAAATTTCCTTCCTCATCAAGAGGTGGCAGTTATGGAGATGAAGTTGTGTGCTAACCCAAAGCCTTCTTGAGGCAAGAAACATGAAATACTTTATGGATTTTGCTACCCTTTGGAAGCTCCAATTCGTAAGCAACCTCTTTGATTCTTCTCAAAATCCTATTAGGGCCATAAAAACGTGGCTTGAGTTTTTCTGCACCACTTTTCTTCAATGTAGATTGCTTAATGGCTAGGTGCAAGAAAACTAAATCTCCAATCTCAGAGGACCTCTCAACTCAATGCCTGTTTGAATACATTTTCTGCTGATTTTGGGGATGTTGAAGATTACCTTTAAGCACTTTAAGGATGTCCTAACAACTCTTCATCATATCCTTAGCCCGAGGAACTTTAGTGTTGTCAAATGCCAAATCCAAGAATAATAGAGCATCATAACCATATAAGGCCTTGAATGGTGACATGATAATTGACCTGTGGTAGGTGGTATTGTAGCAATAGTAAATACTCACCTAAGTGTAACCATCTAATCCAAGCACGTTGCCCTGCAACATAATTACAAAGATAGCCCTCAATCCACTTATTAACAATCTCCATCTAACCATCAATTTGAGGTTGATAACTTGTGCTTTGCGTCAATTTTGTACCTGCTGTTGGAGCTCTAAAATTTTGGCAAAATTTGGAGTCATATATAGTGATGAAACTCTAAAAAATGGCATCCTAAACTCCATGCCCAATAATTGATGATATGATGGAGTACATGAAATGGGATACAAAAATATATTACTTTTCAATTAAAAGTTGAGGGGTTAAGGAAGGAAGCTCTGTGACAGGAACAATCAAAATTCTGTAAGCGAAGGGTTCAGAGATGCTGGAATTTTGACCTGTTGTAAAGATGATGTCGATAGAGATTGAAAACGATCAAACATTGAAAATCTAAAACAGACCCAGTTCGGAAAATCAAATTTCCCATCTCCAGTAAACATCTTATGTTCATACAGTCTGTTTTGGATTTTCGACCGAAGCCAAATCCGAAAGATAGGTAGTTATTAGTTAGTTTGTTGATTATTTTTTTCAAAAGAAGTTTTTAAATTTGAACATAGGCTGGTGTCTCTTCACCTAAAGGGTTGTGAAAACCATTCATCCAGATATAAATGTGGTGTAAAATGTAAAGGTAAAAATCATCATCAACAATGTAAAAAACTTATTATTTTCTACTACACTTTCTGCAAGTGATCTATTGTATAGAAAACTTTATGAAGCATTAATATAAATTAGCATTTTCTCTAATTTGGAGTTATGGATTTGATCGTTCCTGATTGATCACTCCTTTGTGATTTTATCTCCAGAAGATAAAGCTGCTTTAAAACTTTATGTTTGGAAATTATTCCCGTTATTCTACAATTTGATCATTAGAATTATTAGGCACTATTAATTCTATCTTATTGGGCTCATTAAGCTTGGGTTTAATTCAATAAGACCGATTGTATCATAATAAAATAATCAAAGACATTGAAGAGGAGCAGTTAATAGGAGCATTTAGGTGGTGTTCTCTGTCTCACTTAGTTTTACATAAGATCAAAGAAGGAACTGTCTCTATTGCCCAATAGAAGAAAGGCACTGATCTACCATCCTTAAGTTGAAGTCTTTGTTCGAGAAAATTACAAGCAGAAAGTAGTCATCAGTATTTATTTCAAACCAAATAATACATTATTTTAAAACATTTTTTCAATAGCATCTGGTTAAAGCATTCTCACGGAATCCAAATATTTAATAGTTGTGATATTCACAATTCGATCTATCTCAAGAGTTCACTTGCCATCTTAAGAGATCACCCAACTTTAATGTATAATTGTTGTCTGCTATAAAAAGCCTTTTAAGCCAAGAAGTTTGGTTGAGGTATAGGCTCACCCGCCTTGGTTCTGCAGAGCCTGAAGTGTAGGGGAGGAAGATAATAATCGATCACTTCTGTTCATTGGCCAAGACAGTTGGATAATCCCAACATTGAGTAGGCAAGCTCATAGGATTTCCAATCTGTTAATTTGGGAACCAACACCTGCTAAATAGAATAGCTCCTGGAAAAATAAAATAAGAAATCAGTTGTCCCAATCATTAACAATGGTCTTAGGGAGCCCATGCAATCTGAACACCTCTCTAAAAAAAATCTGCCACTTGGCTCCAGCTAAGTCATGTAGAAAAGTCACTTAATTGGACCAAAGTGAAGTCACAGTTGTTGGGGAGTGTTGATGCGAGTTTTATGACCACTTAAACATGCAGAATCAAATACTTAGTGTTCCAAATGAAACACCAAATCTTCAACTTTGTCTTGAACAAGGAAGCTCATATGCTAAACAATGTATATGGATTGTGTAATCAAATGAGACAACTCCAAGGTTCCTTCTTATCGTGGACTTTCACTCAGTTATAATGATGTTATATGTTGGTATCACTTGGGGACTTACGCTAGTTCACTAAGGTATATCAACTTGACTTACGAATGATATGACAATTGAATGCAATGAACTACTTCTAATTGATTATCTAGTAAAGTGCAAATGGGAATTGGGGATTTATGAATCTAAACTAATTCTACTTCTATTCTAGGATGCAAGAGATTGTGAATGTCCTTGTGACTCTACTAGATTTGGTCTTGTCATCAACTCCACCAAACTAGTGCAATCTTCTAAGGTAAATGAAGGATGTTCAAACTATTACCATGACACTAACACCATCCATAGATGCATATCAATATATAAGCAATAATTGAAGTTAAGCTCATAAATATGCCCGTTGACCACACAAGGCAAATTTACAATCAACAAAAAACTAGTGGTATGGATTAGACGAGTTTCACAAAGATGCATCCAAAATATCTTCCATCCAACTAAACTAATTCTACTCAACATGAAATGAAATACTAATCTAAATGAGGAAATGTAGGAACCATGCAATACTCCAAAATGATACAAGTAATCCACCATGAAAACCAACAATGAATTAAGAACAATTTGGCAGTATTATTGCAACAATCTCTCCAAGTCTCTCTTTTTACAAATGAGAGGATTGGGTCTATGTAGTAGTTCCAAGTACAATGAGTGGCTAAGATTGATTTGAAATTAAGGGTCAAGATTATGCCAACAAAGCCCTACTCTACCTAACAGCTACAAGCATTAAATGCTTATCCAATTACATAAAAGCACCACCTTGCAGGCCAATAAGAAAATTACAATGCTTTAATTGACCAATCAGAAAATTGGTTAGATAGAGACATGATGTGGACTCCACATGTACACTTGCCATGATCTGATTGAATGTGCTTGGACACGTGCAACTGGAGCTTTCTAATTGGTTGAAGATGAATGGGCGCCATCTCAGCTTGCTTATCTTGTACACTTGATCAATCCCTTGGTGATAAGAAAATAACTCTTGATACTCAACATTATCAAGTCCTTGATTTATTGTAAAGGCATATTCCCAAATTACTCTTTCTTCATGCAGGAAGCTCTTTACCCCGAAACCTCCTCATTGACATGTTCCTGAACTTGTACTTGAATTCTTGATTTCATCTTGATGTCCTGACCTTGATCTTTTAATAGAAATTGGATTTTCGAAGTAAATTTAAGTTTGTAATGTCTTCTATCTTTGACTTGTAGACTTGATCACAATGTTGTACCTGCTCATGGAATTCAATCTTGAGGAATTGAACTTGCACCTTAATCATAGACTTGTATTTTGTATTTGTATCTTGACTTGATCATTTTTAATTTTGAGCTTTAGATCTCCTTGCTAGCTTGATGAATAACTTGTAGCTTGATAATGCTCAAGGTTATCCTTGATGTTAGGATTGTGCACGCACTTGAACCACCAAGCTTGCTTCCATCTTTGATCTGTGATTAAACACCATGGATCAGATATGCGCATTTTACATTTTCATCTCACATCAGGAAGGGTTAGTGGTAGAAAACTAAAATCCATGATGAACATATCCTTTGAATTCGAAATCCCCCATTGACTTCACTTCCTTGTAAACTATATTGCATTTGAACAAAGTGAAAAATATTTCAAATACTAACTCAATCAAACTTCCCAAATCTGAAGTGCGTTGTTGAATTTCCAACATTGAAGGTCTGATTATGATCAAGTAATATTTAAGGTTCAGATTCACACAATTTCATCACCATTTGATTTTCATTCGAAATCCTCATCAAACCATGCATCTACAGCCTTCAATGTATCATGAAAACATCATTAAAAAAATGATTTACCTTGCTGCTGATGAAAATTTCTTAGTCTAAAAGACTGTGATCTGCAAGTAATTTGAAATTGTATAGGCTTGGTTTTCTTGGTTTGGTCAAATCTTAATGCTTTCAATCTGCCCAGATTTAGAAGTTCTTTGAATTAGCCTCCAAATACCAATGGTATCTCTTCAAGATTCAAATGATTAACCAAATTCTTGTTGTTGTTGTAGGTTTGAACCGCGAGGAGAAGATTGCAATATGCCCTTCGTATTTCGATCTGCACTTAAGAATTGTTTTAATTGGGTGTTGAATTGGATTCAACACCCAATTATATAGAATTTGATGCCAAGGGTTATGTCTTTCCATAAGAACCGACCTGGCCTCTTAGAATCAAAAAATAAATCAAAACACATCCTTTCATTTCATAATTGAGCCGACTTCTGAAGCATTTTTTATTGAATTTTGAAAGCCAATTAGATCAATTTTGGAAATTATAGGTCAATTGGGCAAGATGTCAAGTCTTTTACGGAATTTCACATGAACTTGGGCAAATATCATCCATGCATTTGCAGAAATGGCGCCCCATTGGGCGAGATCATAGTGATTTTTGGAATTCAAGGCCACATTGGGCGAGTTGCAAAGCCATTTTCAGAATTTGGATAGCACTTGGGTAAACATCATTAAGTCAATTTGGAATTCCATGCTTCATTGGGCAAGGTACATACAGATTTTCGGAAATTCATTGAGCATCGGGCAAAAACATCAGGTGGATTTCGGAAATACATGCCTTATTGGGTGAGACTTACAATGCCTTTTCGGAAATACACCTCTCCTTGGGCGAAACACAGCCTTTTGTGGAAATTAGGCATAGGTTGGGCAAAAGACCAAGGCAACTTTCGGAAATTTGAGGAGTATTGGGCAAAAAACACAACATCATTTTCAGAAGTTCTGCTTGTGTTGGGCGAAATCTCAAAGATGTAAATCAGAACTGTCATAAGATTTGGGCAAGAACATGTAATGATTTTTTGGAAATCACCAGTTGATTGGGCAAGATTATTTCATGCCTATTGGAATTTCCATGTAAGTTAGGCATGTGCACTTGATGTTTTCCGGAATCTAGGTGTAGATTGGGCAATTGCATCTTGACTTTCAGAATTTTGGGTTGAGTTGGGCCAAACTAGACAAAGATTTTCGGCAATCTATACCAAGTTGGGCTGAACACCTAGCTTTCTTCCTTGTTTCAATTGAAACTCCTTGTATGTTTTAGGCATATTCATTGCTTAACTTTGATATTTGTCTTGCTCAAACTTGGTTATTTTTTGTCAATCGAATTCAGATTGGTTCGAGTTTAACATCTTGGTTTACAACTCTATGTTTTCTCCCTTAATCACTTTGAATTCAAACTTCACTCGGCCCTTTGATTGTTCACACCAATTGGATTGAAAATTGATTACTCTGGATAGCACTTGATCCTTATTGAGTTTGAATTTGAAATTGTCAAGCCCTCTCGAGCTTAACTCGATTTGCCACTTTGCATATGCTTCATGAATTGTCCACTACTTACTTGATCGTGAGAAAACTTGATCTCGCTCTTTCTTCTCCATGAGTTGAACACCGCAGATTGTTTAAAGCTTTGGCTTGATGATTGAATTTGACTACTCCCTACCACCTCAAGACCTAAGCTCACCCTAGACTTGGACTTGCAAAACGTCGCCAATCTACCCCTAAACGAGCCCTACAAACTGCTAAGGCAAAAAAAGGGGGTCTCCATTTGCAATGGGGCGATGGCGTGAATACCTCACAACAGGGAGCTGAATTGAATTAATATGCAGTTGAATTCTGATCCAAGAGTACAACAGTACATAGAAATATCAGCAGTAGACATTCCCGACCCATATGGCATTCTTCTTAGATAAGATTGGTCATGTACATTGAATGGGTATATGGCTACCGACTTCTTTGATGTGTGGCTTCCATAAAGAGAATTGGCAAATCAGATAAGAATTGATAGGGAGCCAAGGATGAAGTTGTTAATCGCTGAATACAATCAGCCAAATGAAATGTTGTATACCGAGACTGGTTTAGTTCTTATAGGATTGAAGCTAATCATCTAGAAGAGGTTCTACTTGTTCACTTATCAAATTACCTTGATTGCTCAATGTGCATTCAAATACCTCTTGTCCAACCTGCTTAACTCTATGGATTGGGTAGTCAAGTTCGGTTAGTTCCCAACGCTGTTCTCTACAAGCTATTCCTAAACTCGTGTCCAAACATCAATTGCAATGGAGTGTGTCTTGTTGTAAGATATATAAGAGATCTGGAAGTTTCTTCAAAGTCATCCCCTTCCATTATGCACAAATTTTGTAATAATGACTTGAATAGTACAATTCTTTGTTGGTTTCTTTTGCGTGGCCATTCCCATATGGGTAATGCAAGTTTGAATTCCTGTCAAGCATTGCATAATCTATTTTACAAATAGCTATCCTTTATCATTTGTTGAGTGCAGACCTATCTGGCAGTTATCTTATACATGAATTTTTTCTGTACTTTCTTCCAGTTTCTCTAGCGATTCCCTTGCTTTTATTGTTTCTTCAAATAGTCTTTGTGGTTCCATGGGATAGAGGCACGAAGTCTCTTTTTACAAGCTTTTCTATTCTTTGGCAAGCTTCACTAGATATTACCTCTTTCTCCTCTAACAGCCATGCAAAATTACGTCAATCAACTTTGAATCCCTCAATCTTTGCTGCTGCTTCATTGTGGTGGATAATCGCTAACCAACTCTAGCATAAAATGCAAAGGAATCTATTGTCTTCAATGGGAGTCTTCTTCATTCCCTCTCAATTTCTTCCACAAGTCTTTATCTCTGTATCTGCCTCTGGATTTGCTGCCGCCTTCTACCTTTCTCCTCTTTCAATGCAGAAAACACCTGCCCATAAAATAAGTAAAGGTCTTATCAATCATTCAATTCACCTCCATGGCCAAAAACAAGCTGTTGCATCTTACGACTAGATGGAGACCATAATTGTAGCATGTCAGAGAAATTCCAATTTCCATATCTGCAGTTTACATTTTTCACGTAATATAAATGGCAGGGATTTTCTAGTAATCATCGTAGATATGATCTTGAGAATAAATATTGGGAGTTTGATGAGAGGTACTTAGTAGCAAAGGAAATGAGAGATTGATCTTCTAATGTATGTTTATGCTTTAGGCCCTAACGTTAATTCGTGTTAATCACTTGGTTTAATAATCTAGTTTCCCTTGCAAGTCAGAACTGATGAATATAAAATAAATAGGTAGTTCTTTTGAGGGGTGAAGAAGAGGAGAATGAGACTGGTGGGCAAGATTTTTCATAACTGTTCCTTTGATCTTGTAAATATGGTTTGCATTATTCTGAGTCTTCCATTTTGTTGTTTTCCATGTTATGTAGAATGTACATGAAGCGGATAGACCGTCCGAAGGGTTTTACATCCGTTCAGGAATAGTTATAGTTTTAAAGAATTCAGCAATTAAAGACAACACTGTAATCTAGCAAAGAACATTGATATTTGGTGCCTAAAGTTGCTCTCCATAGCAAGATAAAAGCAAGGAAATTAGCATTTGTGAATTAGTTTCGGGAGAGTTGTCATCCCAATAACAGATAGCCTTTAACTTCACTAAAGGCAAGTTAAAGGTATGAATACTGTAAATGGAATCGATTGAACACAATTTTTATTAATAAGTTCAATGCCTACATTCTAAACTCCACATAGTTCATCACAGAAATAAAATAGTGATCACAGTTTATTCTGTATCTGCACAGTCAACATTCATATTTGTATAATAAGCACTGCTATGTTAGTGCAAAATCTAGCAAATAATCTTAGAATGGGAGCTGATTTAAATGATAGTTTTCTAAATTCAGTTATTTGTATGTAATGTATCTTTCTAATATTAGTGCGCCATCTAGCAAATAACAGTGAGCTTGAAACAACTGATTTAAATAAGTTACATGAATTAAGCACTCTAACAAAAGTCTTGATAACTTGCTTTGACAATATTTTTGGGTCCTTGGTTAATTGGTTCACTTTTGAGCAGCATATTAGAGAAGAATATTAATCAATGATTGGATATACTGCTACTTTTAAAAAATCAATTCCTATAAAAAAATGTTAAATCAAACATCTTAGTTTGGCTCTGTCGTTGATGGTTATTTCTTCTCTTGAGATTAGAGATTGAAATCTTTTTTTTTTTCAAATTAACACTAAAATTATATATATATTTGCCAAGATAAAGAGACATCAATTGCTATGGAGTGTGTCTTGTTGTAAGATATATAAGACATCTGGAAGTTTCTTCGAAGTCGTCGTCCCCTTCCATTATGCACAACTTTTGTAATAACGACTCGAATACTGTAATTCTTTGTTGGTTTCTTTTGATTGGTCATTCCCATCCTGGTAATGCAAGCTTGAATTCCTGTCAAGCATTGCATAATCTATTTTGCAAATAGCTATCCTTTATCATTTGTTGAGTGCAGACCTATCTTGAATCTGACGGTTATCTTCTTATACATGAATTTTTTTCTGTACTTTCTTCCAGTTTCTCTAGCAATTCCCTTGCTTTTATTGTTTTGTAAGATGCTCAGTTGTGAGGATGATTTGGTTGCATCACCATAATCTAATAGGCTTCTTGAATGGACCTATGAAGTCCATACCCCACCTTTCAAATAGTCTTTGCGGTTCTGCAAGATAGAGGCGTGAAGTCTCTTTTTACAAGCTTTCCTATTCTTTGGCAAGCTTCACAAGATATTACCCCCTACTTTGTATCACCTTCTCTTTCTCCTCTAACAGCCATGCAAAATTAAGTCAATGAACTTTAAAACCCTCAATCTTTGCTGCTGCTTCATTGTGGTGGATAATCGCTAACTAACTCTGGCATAAAATGCAAAAGGAATCTATTGTCTTCAATGGGAGTCTTCTTCATTCCCTCAATTTCTTCCACGAGTCTTTATCTCTATATGTAATGTCCCTTCTTGTCTAGCATGTCAATAAGTAAATGAATAATAATGCTAGCCTATTATTTTTTCTGCCCATAGGCTAAAGCATTAAGTTAATAAAGGGGACAATGTGATAATTAAATATATGGGCGAAAAAGCTATGGTTGTTAATAAGGATTCAATTATTCACTTATATCATTAAAGGGGCCATTTTGAATGAAGATTTCACCCACCTAGGTGAACTTCACATGGGGGGTGATTTAAATGAAAATATATGCAAATATAATTATTAAATGCCTAAAGTCGAATTATATGATGTTTGACTGCTTTTTCGGGTGAGTATATTATATATGGGGACCGAAGGTTCAAGGAGCGCATAATTGGATATGTTTTGTTATCTTCTTCCTCTTACAGCCAGCTTTTTGGGACAAACCCTAAGAGGCCCATGCTTGGACACGACCCCAAGCATAATTGATGCTTTTTCATTCAACCGCATACTACAGAGGCAGCCGTGGCAGGAGTTTGGACCAGATTTCAAGTCCATTTTTTAGCAAAAGTAGAACGATCAGTTTCAGAATACCTAGATGCCTATTAAGGAATCTATTTGCCAAGAAGGAATTGCAGCCCGTATTAACTTCTGGATTTTGCAGCATTAAGGAAGTCTAGATGCCATAAACAATAAATCGCAGGTTTGTAATGAGTGTGAGATAATTCTTCTTATTAGAAATCAGGTTAGTGGTTGATGCCTTCAAGTCTGGAGTTAAATATTTGCAAATTGCAAGTACTGTATGTGTAATTTGATTTTCAAATATCAATAAAATAGTTGTCATCTTCGTTTATCATTGCATCTATATTCCTTTGGTTTTGTTAGGTGTCATAAATCGAGCAATTATTATTGTGATACATTTAAACAACCAACACAAATTGCAATCAGTTTCCTAAAATCAGAGAAAGGGATACTTAAGTGGTATCAAAGCCACAAATCCTGCCAGCCTATTAGGGTTTTAGATGTGTGTCAGAATTAATAGTTGCATGTTAAGTTAAATTGTTGCATGTGTGTCGCCCACTATTAATGCCCAATAACATTGGGTCCGCCGAAGAGCTGACCGGAATCTCTTTTGCCGTATGGGTAGGTACCGCTATAGTGCTTAGTATGGTAGTTCTCAACTGCGGCATCGTCTCAAGGTCGTCTTTAATTTTCACCGGCACCTCCATCTGCAACACTTGCCTCATAATATTTTGTTCTGCTTCCATGCGGGATGAAGTGCTCGTCGTGCCCTGGGTTTCTCTTCGTTCAGCCATCATCTCTCTTTCAATGTCGACCTTTGCTTCCCGGAACGTTTCCTTCTCCATATGTGGGTCTGGGTAAGTTGCTTTCTTCACCTGTGCTCTAGTGAGTGTGAGTATCCCTTCTTCAATGTTCAGTAAAGTAGCTCCTCGTTTAGGTCAATTTGCGTCCTCGTGGTCGCCAGGACCACACTAGCGGCATAAGTGTTGCAGAGTTTCCGCCTTTTGGCAATCATGGGCAAAATGCCCCCACTAGTTGCAGCTCGACACTGATTCATGGGGCTACCCTTCGCATCGTATTGGATCCGACTCCGGGTATTGTTATTATTATTGTTATTGTTATTGCCTCATCTTCCTTGTCGGTTGTTTCTGTACCCGCCGGGCGATGTTGTGTTGGTTTGTGGCTGAGAGGTACCCGCTACTGCGGATGTCGACGACTGCTCTTGTGTGAATAGTACTTGTGCACTCTTTGTCTTCATGTTTTATGGGCACTCCTTGGTGGAGTGTCCCATCACCTGGCAAATGTCGCAGAAGGCCTTCTGGCATGTGCCTTTTGTATGACCTTCCTCCTTATAGTCTGTGCACCACAGTTCTTCGGTATTGCCGCTACTCCCCTTCTTAGCTTTGAACTCCATCATATGTTGCATGTCTTTTTGGAGCTCCTGTACCTTCTTGCCGGACTCTCCCTCATTGCTACTTCCATCCAAGGATGAATCATTTGAGATGACTTGTTCTTTTTCTTCCTTGATGTTTTACTTTCGCTCTCCAAGTCCATCGCTCGGTTGTACGCATCCTTGTATGATATAGGAGGAACAATTTTCATCTTCCTTCTCTGTGATGTCCCCAATTTTAGCAGGTATTGGCAGTGGCTTTGTCAGCTCATTATCGCGACCCTCGTCAGTTGACGCCTGGTTTTGAGGGTCCTAGTTGGCAGACTTGCTATTTTTAGTAAGTCTGGACTTACTATTTTTAGTAAGTTAGTTTGGTCAGTTTCTATTTCTGGCAGGGCAGTATCGGCAGTGGTCAATGCTCCAGACTATATTCAGTTTGTGCAGTTCTTTGGTTGGGGACTTACTACTTTTAGTAAGTCTATTTTTGGCAATTGTCATTTTTGGCAGTGCAATGGGTGGCTCTGGCAGTTAGTCATCACCTGCAGCGGATGTTGGAGTTATTGCATGAGCTCATATTTATTAATTAATAATTAAAGTCGTATTGTTATAATACTTTATTATAATAATGTTTTAGAAGTTGATAATTAAAAGAGCTGTGAACTGAAGCTCTTTTTGGGAAACTATGGCCAAGGATGGATTATAAATATGAGCTCACTTCTTTGGGATTGGCATTCGATGATTGATTAAACTTTTGACTTTGTGGCTCTGTGCCGGAATTTCTGAATTGTGCCCTTGTTGAAGTATAAGGGTTTCTGAGTTCTGCAAATTGGCAAATGTGCTGAGGTAAACATTTGCTTCATCTCTTACTGTAATTCTGTAGCTAAGGAGAGTTAGATTTATTCTAGAGATTATTATCTGAGGAGTTTGTTAATAATTAATTGGCACATTGAGAGTGCAATTAATTCTGGAATAGATGTTATTATCTTATGCATATTTTTGTGGAAATTGATGAAGGAAACTGATTAAGGGTTTGAAGAGTTTTTGTGGTTTATCAAATTGAGAATTCGATCAAGTTATCCCAACACGTTGAATTGGATGATGTGTATCCAATGAATTGTGTCACAATTCGGCTTTTGCATGTAGTAGATGCTGTTTACTTGGCGTGAGGATTTACAGCGTAGGGAGAAAGGTCTTTGCAGTGTGTTATCAAACCATATTGGAATAATGGCTTAGTGTATGGCGGTTCGAGTAACACCCTCAGCAATCAACGTGTGTTTTGTTAGGAGATGCTAAGCATTAGCGTGGAGTGGTTGAAGTGTAAGCCGCGCGTGAGTGTGGAGACCTGCAGTCAACAAGAAGGAAACCACGTGGACAAATTGTGGTTCCGCAGCCAACAAGGGAGGTGGATTCTCCAAGGTAGATTGACATGAACATAACACTCTTTGATATTGCTATGTTTCGAAAAGGAAATGTAACGCAAGGAAATTGAAGATTTGTGTTGGTTTAAGAACTTATGAACAAAATTATTGTTTATCTTTATAGTTTGTTTATATTTGAAAATTACAAAAAAAAAGATCATTTGATTTCAAGAAGAGAGTATTTTAATTATTAATTGGTGCTATGTGGATATCAATTTGAGTTTCGACAAGAGCTAGGCATGCTCATTACAGTGGTATCAGAGCGGTTTCCTGCCAGCCTGCAGGGAAATCAGGTTCATTCTTTATTATTATTATTTGGGAATTCAATGATGGTAGATATAGGAGATTTATTCCCGGTAGGCATTACCACCGGAGAGGTTATTCACCCCCACCAAATGAAGGGGATGCAGATATTCAGTTTGGCACAGTGCTTGGTGGTGATGCTAATAATCCAGGTGGTTCAAGTAGTTCAGCAGGTACTGCACAACCCACAACTACTACTGAAGCAGATATAGACAGAGAGGCTAGGGAAACCTTTAGGAACCTAGCAATAGGGCAACATCATGTAGTTGATGTATTACATGAGCTTCCTGACACCTTGAGACAGATGGTATTACCGAGGGACCAGAGTAGAGAGAGATCACGTGATGCTTCTGTCACATCACTTAGGTCACGAATTGATGACAGGCATAGAGATTATGAGCATAGAGCCCGGAGAGATGACAGAGCATATAGGGCAGGTGACAGGGGAGATCAGTTCAGACCCCAGGGGCCCAGATTTGTGAGACCAGAGGCCGATGCAGTCAGCACTGATGCTTTGGATGTCCCTTTTGCCGATGATATAGTCACTCACTATGCTGAGTGGGATGCCCTTCCCAAGGCCTTGAAGCAAAATTTGAACTTTGACAGATATTTGACACAGAAACAGGAGCACTCGAGGGGAAGGCCAACACAGGATGGGGCAGAATGATTTGAGACAGGTGGCTAGCAAGATGATGCTAGCACATTTTGATGGTAGCAGTAAGGTCATTGCTAGAGCTTGGATCCACAAGCTCGACACCTACCTCGCATTGTGGCCTATGACTGAGGAGGACGCCATTAGATTTGCAGTTTTGCATCTATATGGGACTGCACATGATTGGTGGTACCATGGGTTGAGATCGCTACATCATGACCGGATTACTGTCTATCAGGAGTTTGTAGACAGGCTGATCAAGCGCTTTGACAGGAAAGATCCTGAGGTGTGTTTTAGAGAGTTGGCTCAGTTGCGGCAGACAACTAGCCTAGAGGGCTTCATCAGCGAGTTTCAGCGCGTATCAGTTATGGTGTATGACATTTCCGAGCGGAGGAGAGTGATGTTATTTTTGGAGGGGTTAGCAGAGCCACTCCGTGGATGGGTTAAGTCTTTAGACCCATCCACTTTACAGGAGGCGATGAAGAAGGCCCAAGATCTTGAGTCATCATCTCGGAGCAAGGGTGCCTCGAAGTCATCTGATCCTCCACCTGTTGATGAGGAGTCTCCATTCGTTGTTGAGGACAAGGGCAAGTCAACGGGGAGATTTGATGATACTTCCAGAGAGGACCTGAGGAGACAACTTTGCTTTTGGTGCAAGGGGCCTTTCTCTAAAGGGCATACTTGTGCTTTGAGGCTGAAAGGGGCAGTAAACCGCGGCATGTGGGTTTACACGGATGAGATGGGGGAGTCATCGCAACAACATGAGGATGAGGACAAAGATGGTCCTACTGGGGATCGAGTCTATACTATGATGAGTGTTTGTAACCTCATATTCAACTCACATGTTCAAGATTTACATCAGGTGCAGAGCTGGTCTGTACCTAAGATGGTTTGGTTGCAGGATGACTGGGGAGAGTCAGTGAAGTTTAGTATGGTGAGTTCTCATGTTGGGTCATCTTCTGGTGATGTCCAGATCTCCACTTCATCAACGCAGGCACTTGGGGTTATGATACAGGTTATGTTACTGATGTTGTTGATGTCATGGGTTTACAGTTGGTTTCGAGATGGCAGGGATGGCACGTGCTTCTTATGGGATCTGGGTGGGTTCCAATGAGATACTCGATTGCTTGAGGACAAGCAATTTTGGGGAGGGAGGACTGTGATGTCCCCAATTTTAGCAGGTATTGGCAGTGTATTGTCAGCTCATTATCGCGACCCTCGTGAATTGACGCCTGGTTTCGAGGGTCCTGCTGTGAGGTCTTCACAACTCGTCCCAATTTGGGGACCCCCTCTGAAATTTTTCCAGGGCTTGAAATCTGGTCCATGGGTGACAGCGAAATGAAGTTGATAGTTGCATAAACTTTGATTGAAATGGAGGAAGTTGTATGTTTTATGAGGTTCTGATTTTGTGGAACCATGAACATGATGTTCATGGTGGTGGCGGATTCCGCCACCACCATGGACACCATGTCCATGGT
>MU224656.1:933197-955467 GCA_018584345.1 Thuja plicata | reverse complement strand
AGCCTTGTGTGATACTCTAGTCTTGTTTCCTTCGAATCTTTGCATCTATGGGAGTAGCACCGCTGGTAAGCTTCCATTAGGTTCGATCCCCGTCCACTTGTTAATTTCTTCATCCTTAGGAGTAGCAGTTAAACAGTGAGTAGTTTAGTAGTTGGAGATTGGAGTGAAGTTGGAAGTGATGTAAATTCAAGAGGATAACAAAGGGAATATATATTGAAAAGCTAGAATCCATCATCACCGTAGTCAGAGTTCAGTATCTTCCAAGAAACAACGTAAGCCCGCCGACGTGATTACCAGCAAATCACATCATTGTAACTGAGTTAGGATCCACAGGTAAAGAACCTTGGAGTGTTTCCTCACGTCCTTTGTGAGTATATGCTTTTCAAGAGAGGGTTGAGTGTTTGGTACCCTGTATCAAGCGTTTAGTCCTATATGTTATGTAGTGGTACAAAACTCACATCAACAGGTCCCAGTTGGTAGACTTGCTATTTTTAGTAAGTTAGTTTGGTCAGTTTCTATTCTAGCAGGGCAGTATCGGCAGTGGTCAGTGCTCCAGACTATATTCAGTTTGTGCAGTTCTTTGGCTGGGGACTTACTATTTTTAGTAAGTATTTTTGGCAGTGCAGTGGGTGGCTCTGGCAGTTAGTCGTCACCTGCAACGGATGTTGGAGTTATTGCACGAGCTCGTATTTATTAATTAATAATTAAAGTCATATTGTTATAATACTTTATTATAATAATGTTTAAGAAGTTGATAATTAAAAGAGTTGTGAACTGAAGCTCTTTTTGGGAAACTGTGGCCAAGGATGGATTATAAATATGAGCTCACTTCTTTGGGATTAGCATTTGATGATTGATTAAACTTTTGACTTTGTGGCTCTGTGCCGGAATTTCTGAATTGTGCCCTTGTGAAGTATAAGGGTTTCTGAGTTCTGCAAATTGGCAAATGTGCTAAGGTAAACATTTGCTTCATCTCTTATTGTATTTCTGTAGCTAAAGAGAGTTGGATTTATTCTGGAGATTATTATCTGAGGAGTTTGTTATTAATTAATTGGCACACTGAGATTGCAATTAATTCTGGAATATATGTTATTATCTTATGCATATTTTTTTGGAAATTGATGAAGGAAACTGATTAAGGGTTTGAAGAGTTTTTGTGGTTTATCGAATTGAGAATTCGATCAAGTTATCCCAGCACGTTGAATTGGATTATGTGTATCCAATAAATTGTCACAATTCGGCTTTTGCATGTAGTAGATGTTGTTTACTTGGCGTGAGGATTTATAGCGCAAGGAGAAAGGTCTTTGCAGTGCGTTATCAAACCATATTGGAATAATGGCTTAGTGTATGGAAATTTGAGTAACACCCTTAGCAATCGGCGTGTGTTCTGTTAGGAGACGCTAAGCATTAGCGTGGAGTGGCTGAAGTGTAAGCCGTGCGTGAGTGTGGAGACCCGCGGCCAGCAAGAAGAAGGAAACCGCGTGGACAAATTGTGGTTCCGCAGCCAGAAAGGGAGGTGGATTCTCCAAGGTAGACTAACATGAACATAACACTCTTTGATATTGCTATGTTTCGAAAAGGAAATGTAGCGCAAGGAAATTGAAGATTTGTGTTGGTTTAAGAACTTATGAACAGAATTATTGTTTATCTTTATAGTTTATTTATATTTGAAAATCACAAAAAAAAAAGATATTTTGATTTCACGAAGAGAGTATTTTAATTATTAATTGGTGCTAAGGGAATATCGATTTGAGTTTCGACAAAGAGCTAGGCAGGCTCATTACATTCTTTGAGAAGATTTCAGCCTTTCCACGAACCAGTGCTTCTTCAGGCCATCCGCTGGTTGGTTGTCCATTTTCCCGACCAACTCCTTCAGTCGTCGGCCATACGTCCTCATACTCTTATTTTACCCTACTTCATACTGTATATTTCAGCCACGATCTCGTTGTGGTTTCAAAGCAGTTTGAATTCACTCTGAAATGCTTTCTTCAATTCATCTTATGTGTTTACCATTGTTTTGTCAATGTCGGAGAACCAGTTTATGGCTACTCCGTGTAGGGTTGCAGGGAACTGCACACCCATTCGTCGTGGTCAGTCACCTCGTTGGCCAATCAAATTGCCTCGCACATTTTACAATAGCGTATAGGGTCCTTGCCATCCCCTGTGAATTTAGACATTTTTTGTTTATTTGCCATTGATGTATTCTTTTGTGGCTTCGGTCCGCTGAGAACTCCTGAACCACTGTGAACTCCTAAACCGTTGGAAACTCCTGAACTAGGTATAGTTGAATCGAACAAGTTGTTATGATTACCGTGCTCCTGTGTCCTCTCGACACCTTCGGCCGCACCGGTATCCCCTACGTCTCTATTCTTGGTCTCCCCTACTTCCCTTCTAGCTTCTGGTTCTACCCTACGAAAGCTTCTACTTCCTGGCGGTGTAATTGTGAGATGTCCCAACTTGTTTCAAGTCTCTTCAATCAGTTCAAACACCACGTCTCCTTCTGCAGTTCCTCCTTCGGTATGGGTACCCTCTTCATCACCGTACGCTTCGTGTCCTTCGGCACCACCTTTGGCCCACACACTCACTTCGACACTTCTCAAATTTCCTTCCGACATTCCTTCTTCCCTTTCAAGCCGTCCTCGACAAGTCTCTGTAGCCTTCTCCTTCGTTCAGCTTGCTCCTCTAGTCTCAAGGCCCTCTGAATGGCCTCGTAGTCGTCTCCTTGTCCCTTTTGAGTATGGTTCTTGTATTTGTTTAAGGTATTTGGCATTAATTTTCCCTTTGTAGGGGTTGAGAATATGTTGCCTCCTTTGGGTTTTGTCAAGCACTTCCTCTTCCCTTCGACTGTTTGCTTCGTACCTCTGTAAGATTTGCTTGCGACAATTCTTTTTGTAGGTCTCTTCTTGTGAGTTTTGCAAGGCAAGGAAGGTTTGTGCCAACAGTCTGGGAAAATGACACATCAACCGATCTACCGCGGGGCTCACACCGAGTGAAGTCCACACTGCACTCTCCGGAACTTCCTCTCATACGGCTTCCCTTCGTACGTGAGTTTCAATCGATGCTTGCAGTATGGTTGCAAAGTCCCCTTGTCAATGCCCTTTCACCTTCAAACGATTCTTGAAACCCTTCTGCATTCTCGTGACTACTACTTGTACCCTTGCCCACTGGTTGGCCCGTTATGCTACCTTCGCCATGTAACACTCCGTTACTCCCAGATTCGTATCGGCAAGGACGCCAAATGTTTGCCCCGTAGGGTAATAGTTTAATGCATACAAGAATATACAGGAAATGTAACAAAACACAGTAATGCCAGAGAACTCACAGATGTTTCTTCATGAATACCATCAATGTTTACAATGTATATCACAATGACACCAAAGTATTTCGACAACCATTACCACAATGCCCATAATAACAATGCTCTCTGGATGCAAGTACATGACATATATAGATGTCGAGGGAGTTGCGAGTGCCAACTATCGCAACCATTCCCAACTACCTATCCCTCAACTGTGCTAACAAATATTAACAACACTAATTTACCCGATAACATTTTATGTCTAGTAAACCTTCCCCCAGCAGTGAGCCGCAGTATCATATTGATATCCAGATAGTGTTGGATAAACATAGTGCAGTATTTGGAGACATTCCCCTAGGGTGTCCACCTAATCGTGGGTTTGAACATGTTATTGAGCTTGAGGGTGCAAAGGCAGTTATCACTCCGCCCTATAGACACCCATGCCATTTTAAGGAGATTGAAAAAAATAAAGGCATTATTGAAAATGGGTCACATACGTCCTAGCTCCAGCCCTTTCACTTCATCTGTGGTTTTGGTTAAAAAGAAGGATGACACTTTGTGTATGTGCATAGGTTATAGAGTCCTGAACAAGAGGACAATAAAGAACAAGTATCCCATTCCTAGGATCAATGAGCTTCTTGATGAACTACACAAGGCCGTGTATTTTTTCTAAAATTGATCTTCAGTCAAGCTATCACCAGATTTGTGTCTGGGAAGAAGACATACCCAAGACTACTTTCCGTTGTCACTACGAACACTTTGAGTTCCTTGTCATGCCCTTCAGACTCGCAAATTCACTAGCTACATTTCTGTCCTGCATGAATCACACATTTCGTGAGCAACTACAAAAGTTTGTTATGGTTTTCTTCGATGATATATTGATATACAACAAGACATGGAGTGATCATTTGCAGCGTTTGGATGTTTTTAGTATCACAGAAGTACAATCGCTATATGCGAAGGCTTCCAAATGTGAGTTTGGGATGACTGAAATAGTTTATTTAGGGCATGTGGTTGGAGCCGACAAGCTTAAAGTTAACTAGGAGAATATACAGACAATTTTGGATTGGCCACCTCCAAAGAACATATCAAAGTTGAGAGGCTTCTTGGGACTATGTTGCTTCTACAAGAGATTTGTGTGAGGCTTCTCACAGTTGGCATCACCTTTGATAGACCTTACTGAGAAGGGTGCATTTCATTGGTTTGAGGAGGCATAGATGACATTTGATAAACTCAAGGTTATGAGCACATGTCTTTTGTTGGCATTACCCGACTTCACACGGCCATTTGTTGTTGAGTGTGATGCATTAGGACAGGGGATTGGTGCAGTTTGATGCAAAACAGGCACCCTATTGCATTCGAGAGCAGGAAACTTAGAGAACCAGAGAGATTGTACTCCACTTATGACAAGGAGATGCTAGCTATCATGGACGCACTAGCCAAGTTCAGACAGTATCTAGTGGGTACAAAATTTGTTGTCAGGACTGATCACAATAGTCTTAAGTATTTCCTAGAGTAGAGGGATCTCAATGAACGACAACAAAGTGGGTAAGTAAGATTCAGGCATATGACTTTGATGTGGAGTATATTAAAGGAAAAAAGAATATTGTTGTTGATGCTCTTTCTAGGAAACCCACCCTTTGCTCTCTCATTGAGATTTCAGCTGATTGGAAATCTCAACTATCGACTGAATATACCAAAAATACTTTTGCCTGTGGTTTGATTGACGGATGAGTACAAGATGACAAGTATTTTGTAGTTGATGATGTTATTTATTATAAGAACATAATTTATCTTGTACCAGAATCTAAGTTGAAGGTCAAGATTATGAGGGCGATGCATGATACCCCTCTAGTAGGACATCCAAGTTTCTTCAAAACACACCATCAAGTATGTGAGAGATTCTTCTAGAAGGGTCTTAAGGACGTTGTGTTACAACATGTTAGAGAGTGTTTGGCTTGTCAGCAGAACAAGTCAAAACACACCTTTCCTACAGGCGTACTTCAGCCATTGCCTATACCTAAACAGAAGTGAGAAGGAATATCCATGGACTTCATTACAACACTTCCACAAGTTCAAGAGAGAGATTGCATATTTGTAGTTGTTGACAAGTTAACGAAATATGCACATTTCTTCGCCATTCCCATAGATTATTCAACACCTCAGGTTGCAGATTTATTTTTTAGAGAGGTGTTTAGGTTGCACGGACTTCCTAAAACCAGTTAGTGTTTAGGACCGTTTTGGAAGGAGTTGTCTGATTGGCTGGTATAGAATTGACCCCAAGCACTAGCTACCACCCTCAAACGGATGGACAAACAAAAATTGTAAATAAATGGATTGAGGGCTATCTTAGAAATTATGTTTCAAGACAGCAACGTTCTTGGGTTAGATGACTGCATTCAGGTGAGTATTGCTACAATACCACCTACCACATGTCGATTGGCATGTCTCCCTTCAAGGCCTTTTATGGGTATGATGCTTTATTATTTGTGGATTTGGCCTTTGATGACAGCAAGGTCCCTCAGGCTAAAGATATGATGCAGAATTGTAAGGACATTCTCCAGGCACTTAAGGACAACCTCCAACATGCTTAGAATCAACAAAAAATGTATGCGGACAGGTATAGAGTTGAGAGATATTTTGAGGTTGGGAACTTGGTTTTCTTGCGCCTACAGCGATATAGGCAATCCACACTAAAGAAAAGTGGTGTAGAAAAACTAAAATCAGGTTTCTATGGGCCTTACAAGATACCAACGAGAGTTGGAGAGGTTATATACGAGCTAGAGATTCTAGAAGGCAGTAAAATTCACAATGTGTTCCATGTTTTGTGTCTCAAGAAGGCATTGGGCCAGCACACAACTTCATCTCCAGAGCTGCCACCCTTCGACGAAGAAGGGAATTTAATTTTGGTTCTTGATAGTATTGTTGATATGAGGGAAAGGAGATTGAGGGACAGGGTTATCCGTGAATAGCTCATCAGATGGAGAGATTTACCAGAAGATGATGCAACTTGGGAAGGAGAACAGATTTTGCAGCATCCCAATCTGCAATTGCTAGAGGACCACCAATCCCAGGAATGGAGGACTGTAATGTTCCTTCTCATCTACCATGTCAATAAATAAATGAATAATAATGCTAGCCTATTATTTTTTATCCCCACAGGCTAAAGCATTAAGTTAATAAAGGGGACAAGGTGATAATTAAATATATGGGCAAAAAATCTATGGTTGTTGTTAATAAGAATTCAATTATTCACTTATATCATTAAAGGGGCCATTTTGAATGAAGATTTCACCCACCTAGGCGAACTTCACATCGGGTCGATTTAAATGAAAGCATATGCAAATATTATTATTAAATGCCTAAAGACAAATTATATGAAGTTCGACTGCTTTTTTGGGTGAGCATATTATATATGGGGATTGAAGGTTCAAGGAAGGCATAATTGGATATGTTTTGTTATCTTCTTCCTCTGCAAACTCGACAGTCAGCTTTTTCGGACGCAAACCCTGAGAGGCCCATGCTTGGACGCAACCCCAAGCATAATTGATGCTTTTTCTTTCAGCCGCATACTAGAGGCAGCCGCAAGAGGAATTTGGACTAGATTTCAAGTCCATTTTTGAGCAGAAGTAGAACGATCAGTTTCAGAATGCTTAATGCCTATTGAGGAATCTATTTGCCAAGAAGGAATTGCAACCCATATGAACTTCTGGATATCGCAGCATTAAGGAAGTATAGACGCCATAAACAATAAATCACAGGTCTGTAATGAGTCTGAGATAATTCTTCTTATCAGAAATCAGGTTAGTGGTTGATGCCTTCAAGTCTGGAGGTCAATATTTGCAAGTACCGTATGTGTAATTTGATTTGCAAATATCAATAAAATAGTTGTTATCTTCATTTATCATTGCATCTGTATTCCTTTGGTTTTGTTGGGTGTCACAACTTAAACAATTATTACTGTAATACATATAAACAACCAACACAAATTGCAATCAGTTTCCTAAAATCAGATAAAGGGATATTTCACATCTGCCTCTGGATTTCCTGCCGCCTTCTACCTTTCTCCTCTTTCAATGCAGCAAACACCTGCCCATAAAATAAGTAAAGGTCTCATCAATCGTTCAATTCACCTCCATGGCCAAAAACAAGCTGTTGCATCTTATGACTAGATAGAGACCATAATAGTAGCATGTCAGAGAAATTCCAATTTCCATATTTGCAGTTTCCATTTTTCACGTAATATCATTGACAGGTATTTTCTAGTAATCATCCTAGATATCATCTGAGAATAAATATTAGGAGTTGATGAGAGGTACTTACTAGCAAAAGAAATGAGAGATTGATCTTCTAATTCGTGTCTATGCTTTAGGCCCTAACGTTAATTCTTGTTAATCACTTGGTATAATAATCTAGTTTCTCTTGCAAGTCAGAACTGATGAATATAAAACAAAAAGGTAGTTCTTTTGAGGGATGAAGAATAGGAGAATGATACTGGCGGGCAATATTTTTCATAACTGTTCCTTTGATCTTGTAAATATGGTTTGCATTATTCTGACAGTCTTCCATTTTGTTGTTTTTGATGTTATGTAGAATGTACAAGAAGCAGATAGACCGTCCGAAGGGTTTTACATCCGTTCAGGAATAGTTATAGTTTTAAAGAATTCGGCAATTAAAGACAACACTGTAATCTAGCAAAAAACATTGATATTTGGTGCCTAAATTTGCTCTCCATAGCAAGATAAAAGCAAGGAAATTAGCAGTTGTGAATTAGTTTCAGGAGAGTTGTCATCCCAATAACAGATAGCATTTAACTTCACTAAAGGCAAGTTAAAGGTATGGATACTGTAAATGGAATCGATTGAACAACATTTTTATTAATAAGTTCAATGCCTAAATTCTAAGCACTGCATACTTAATCACAGAAATAAAATAGTGATCACAGTTTATTCTGTATCTATGCAGTCAACATTCATATTTGTATAATTACGCTGAAGGTGTTTCATTACTTGAAATGCACGAGCTGATTTTGAAAATCTATGGTCCAGAACTCACTATAGGGTATGCAAGATGATTGAAACTGTTTTCATCGTTGATTTTTCCAGTCCCGCTGGCTGTACTTAATTGTTTTTTCCTTTCTTGTTGGCTTTATGCCCGTTTAACGCACTTTACACCAATTTTGTACACCGTCAGAGGGAGAGTAAATGTGAAATAGGGCATGATGCTGTAACAATAGCAAACAACATATTTAAAAATAAATCCTCAGTTGCACATTGCTTCATAGATTTTTATTCAGCAGTAAAGTTATTTTGCTAAGTTTATTTCTATATATATTTTATGTCTTATGAATTATTGAATGTGATTTTGAGATCAATAGAAATTTTATATTTACTTTATATAAAATTTATATTATAATTTTATTTATTATTATATATTAGATTTTTTATATTAATAATAAGGAGATCAAAAAGAAGCTGATACAATGAAGAGTACAAGATCAGAGGCACAGCCTCACACCGAGAGTATCAGAGAACCAAAGTATCAAAACATCATCTACAAAGGAAATATGTAGCAGTAAGAGCATATGCTAGTGTAGTAAACCATCAAAAGCATCAACCCATGCGGTCCATCCTATGGTGCCCTCCATCCACACAATGTTCTTGTTTTTTTGGATCTGGTCGAGCAAGAGGATCATGTCATTTGAGGTTGTTCTTGTTGTTTCTTTTAACTTCCAAGTTAAGTTGCTTTAATGTCTTCTCAAACATCTGAAAGTTGTCCATATTTCTCCTCCAAACGTGCCCATCCTTTTGTTCAAAGGCGAAGAATGTGGAGTAGCTCGTCTTAAGGAATTTTTTTAGCTTTTCCTTGTCCACCATTATAGTGATATGAACCTGCAAGAAGATTTTAAGATATGTGAGACTTCGAAAAGACTTAGTAAGCACTCTGGGATTGTTTTGATACCTTTCCTTGTTTATGCATTTCCAGATCTGCCATAGAATGTTAGAAGAAAGAATATTCTAAAACAGATTAGTATCTTTTTTAAGCCCATCAATATGTCCGGTGATGATTTCAAGAATATTAATATTTTTAGAGAAAGAAATACCAAACACGAGTCAGATTTCTTTTGCAAAAATATAGTCAAAGAATATGTGTCTACCAGACTCAGGAAGTCTACATATGTTATAGTAATGGGTCGCAGAAAAATCCTTTCTGATAGGGAGTCTATCAAGAACCAAAAGCCATTTGAAACATTTGATCTTAGGATCAATAGAACTTTTCCATAACTTCCCAAAGTACTTCCTCCAAGAGCAGATATCAAGATTAGAGTACCAAAGAGTATTAACATGGGCGATGATAGAATCATTATAACCAATCACGTTGTAAATGTTTTTAGCTTTAATTTTGGTCATAATGGTTCCATCCGACCATTTAATATTCAAGAACCTATGGGAATCAACATGACAAGTACTAGTAATGTCCTTGCAGGCTTTAGCAATCATGTTATAAGTTTTCTTCTGCGAAGGAGGGATGTTAAATTTGAGTCTAAGCTCATCCCAACCAATGATATTGTCATGTTCAAAAAGATCAGCAAGTTGAGTGATGCCTAAGTTACACCAAGACCTGGCAGAGCATCTTTGGGAGAGGGCAAGGGGCTTACCAAATAAATGCAAATTCCACCAAATGGATCTTTCATCATAGAGTTGTTTATCATCATGAAAGGTCTTGTTAGTGATATATTTCCTGACATGGTTCCAGGCTTTCCAAATGGACTTGAAGACAACATATCCTTGAACCACAACAAGAAAATTCCCACAAATCAAGTCACAAAAAGGTAAGTTTTCCAGGACTTAGCATTCTTTGGGAAACCTCTTTCAATATTACTCCTAACAAGAAATTTCCAAGGATCATCCCTAGCCAAAGAGTGAAAGATCCATTTGGCAGCAAGGGCGATCCCCATAGTTTTAAGGTCCTTCAATCCCAGTCCCCCAAGGAGTTTGTCAACATGACACCAGTCTCATTTAATAACTTGGAGCTTTTTATTCTCTTTGCCATCAGACCAAAGATAATTCCTGATGGCCTTTTGGATTTCTAAGATTTGGTAACTATTGAACATCCAGGAAGAGTAGTATATGTTGTAAGAGGAAAGAATTTTTTGGCAAACTTGCACTCTACCAGCCAAGGATAGAGATCTGTTGTGCCACTTATTCAATTTTTTTGTAATCTTCTCCTTAACCCAAAATCACATATCTTTAAGAGAAGGCTCAATAGAAAAAGGTATACCAAGATACCTCACAATATTGTGAGAGCCTCCCCACTGGTAGTCATACTTATTAAACCAAGCTGGCGGCTGGTCATACCATCCAAGACATATAGATTTGGTATGAGAAAGACGAACAAAAGAAATAGAGCAGAAAAGATTGAGTTTATTTTGCAGGGCTTCAAAGTTATCTTCAGTGACTTCATAGAAAATAGTAGTATCATCAACAAATTGACAGTTAATAAGCTCAGTATCATTAGGGAGGGAAATACCCTTGACAGCAGGGGGGAGGGAATTATCTCTAAGGATGTAGTAAAGGGCATTTGAGGCAATAACAAAGAGGGCAGGAGCCAAGGGACAACCTTGTCTGATGGATTGACCAAGGGGGGAGGATTCAGATAGGGATCCATTGACATCAACTTGGGCATAAGCATCATTAAGCAACATCTTGACCGAATTACGGAAGGCATTAGGAAATCCAAAGGCCTCAACATCATGAAGATAAAACTCCATTCCACTCTGTCATAAGCCTTCTCGAAACCCAAAAGAAACATAACAGAATTTTGTTGAGAATATTTAGCCCAATTCAAAGCTTCCCAGGTGGTAATCAGGTTCTCAAGAATATATCTACCTTTAATGAAACCAGTTTGAGAAGAACAAACAAATTTGGGTAAAATATTTTCAAGCCTAAGAGCCAAGATTTTGGCAAATTTTTATAAGAAACATTTAAAAGAGTGATAGGCCTCCAGTTTTTAATTAGAGCCTTGTCCCCGTCCTTAGGAATCAACTTAATGATACCTCTATTGATGGAGCTACCCAAGGTACCATTAGTTAAGGCTTCCGTGTAATATCATGGAGATCTTTGCATATCCAATTCATGTTAGCCTTGTAAAACTCAACAGGCAGACCATCGGGACCAGGGGTCTTGTCATCTTTGAGGGAGTTTATAGCTTTTTCAATTTCCTCCACAAAAATGTCTTTACTAAGCAAGGAAGCATCCATGATGGATATCCTCGTAGGAATAAGAGATCTACAGCGGTTTCTGAGGGAGGTTGCCTCCGCTGTATCCTCAGAGGTGAAGAGGTTTTGGTAATAACCAACAAAGGCCTCTTTGATGCTATCAATGTCAGTTATTTCTTGATTATCAACTAAAATCTTATCAATAGTTTCATTAGAATGCTTTTGCTTAATGAGGTTAAAGAAAAACTTAGAACCCCTATCACCAAATTGGAGCCAATGGGCACGGGATCTAATTTTGGCTCCTCTGAGTTTAAGCTGCTGATGTTGTCTAAGGGCTTCCTTAGCATTAACAACATGAGGGATAAACATATAATCAGAAGGATTGGCTTGGATATTAGTTTCAGCCTCTTTAAGATTAGAGGTAAGCTTCTTTTCAGTGAATCTGTAGTCCTTGGCCATTTTTTGTCCAATGGTTTTCAAAAAAATTTGCCAAGCAAGAATGTTCTTATTCCACCTATGAGAGTGAGAGCTGGAAGGATAGTGATTTTTGTTAATGAGCCTAATGATATTAATGGCAGCAAGAACATCGTCATCCTTAAGAAGACTAGAATTAAGGATAAATTTAGGATTGGAGACTTTACTAAGGACAAGGGAGCCATTGAATCTGACACAAATAGAAATTGGATGGTGGTTAGAGAGGGAAGTGGGGGTGATCAAAACAGAGTTACCCTGATTATCAGGCAAGACCGAGAAGAAATTCTTATTAGCATAGAAATGATCCACTCTAGAGTAGATCCTAGAAGGACCATGTTGAAAATTACACCAAGTATGCCATAATCCGGGATTAGTATCTTTGTTACCAGCCAAGGGATCAAAAAATTGTTTAGCATGTTTCATTCTATTCCACTGAACCTTTTCTATATCTTTCCAGGTAAAGGGAAGGCCACCCACTTTATCCTCTTGAGATTCAACCATATTGAAGTCCCCTCCCACAAACCAAGGAATATTAGGAAGAGAAGCCAACCAGGCCCAGAGATTCGATCTCTCCTTGTAATCATTCGAAGCATATATAGAACAGATGCCAAAAACAATGTTATTGAAGTTTATAGTAATCCACAAGGGGATATCCCATTACCAGAAATATAGTTTTCCCATTTAGGATTAATCAAGATAGCAACACCACCCTTGCCTCGAGGGTGATTAGTAACAAATTTAATAGCATTTTTCCATTAAAAAATAAGATTGGATTCAAGAGTGAATCCAGTAGTTTTGATCTCTTGTAACATTAGGAAATCAGTGGACCTAACAGTGTCAAGAAAACACTTAATAATAAACTTTCTATCATGGGATTCAAGGCCCCTAATGTTCCATGAAATGCAATTCATGAGGAAATAGCTGGGGGGGAGGGAGGGAGAACCATTATAGCCCGCAGACTTATCAGTAGGAACCACATAATTAACAGAGGATTTAACTCCTTGTTTTTTAGCAGAGGAATTCTTATTCTTGGACCCCAATGGTCTCCCTCTTCTTTTAGAAGTAGGAAAATCATTCTTAAGTTCAATATCATCATCATCAGAGATTATAGGGGAAGTGATATCAAAGTCCATGGAAGGGTTAGAGTTGCAGAGGGAATTAAAAACAGAGGGGGGGTTACCGACAGGGATAACTTCAAGCACAAAGTCATCACTAATTTCCTTGAAAACTTTAGGAGGGTTAAGGTGATCAGAGCTTTTAACTGAAGGGTCCTTATTTAGCAAAAGCGAGGGGGGAGTGCTAATCTGGGAGGGAGGCTTGATTGTGAATCAACTCTGGGATGTTCCTGGTGGAAGCTTGCAAAGGGCTCGAAGACTGGGAACACACTGTGGATCCATTATAGCCCGCAGACTCATCAGTAGGAACCACATAAACAGAGGATTTAACTCCCTATTTTTTAGCAGAGGAATTCTTATTCTTGAACCCCAATGGTCTCCCCCTTCTTTTATAAGTAGGAAAATCATTCTTAAGTTCAATATCATCATCATCATCAGAGATTATAGGGGAAGTGATATCAAAGTCCATGGAAGGGTTGGAGTTGCAGAGGGAATTAAAAACAGGTGGGGTTACTGGCGGGGTGAACTTCAAGCACAAAGTCATCACTAATTTCCTTGAAAACTTTAGGAGGGTTAAGGTGATCAGAGCTTTTAACTGAAGGGTCCTTATTTAGCGAAAACGAGGGGGGAGTGCTAATCTGGGAGGGAGGCTTGAATGTGAATCAACTCTGGGATGTTCCTGGTGGAAGCTTGCAAAGGGCTCGAAGACTGGGAACACACTGTGGAGAGATTATCCTGTTTTTTGGATCGTTTTTTTCTCTTTTTAGAGATGGTTTGAAAGTCGTCGGTTAACTCATCTTCAACAATCAGGGTAGTATTCGTGTTTAGGGTAGGAGATTGGGAACCAGAAATAGACGGAGAGCTAGAAGTCATCATGTGAGCAAATTTTGTCTGCTCGGCCAAAGGAGGATTTTTATTCACAGAAGGTTCCAAATTGGGTTTAATAGTGCTAGCGGAAGTGGTAGGTTGCGAAGATTTAGCCGGAGGAGGATTGCGCTTGATTATGGGGCAGTCTTTCCTTAAATGTCTCTCTTTTCTGCAAAGAAAACAAGCGTTAAGGCCCCCAAGAATCTCAATAGGGCAAGAATAATTATCATTAGCAATGTTAATATTGATATCACCCGAGATTTCTTTACCAGGATTCAAAGAAATTAAAACCTTGGCATCCATGTGGGGAACTGATCTAACGGTGTCATCCATTCTGATGACTTTACCAAGTGGTTCCAGCAGCTGGGGTAAAAAACGCCATAGAAATGACAGGATATGTTTAACCAAAATCCATCGTGGGGCCGAGAGGGCCAAAACCTCCTCATGAATGGCCTCAGGGGTCCCAAGCAAGGGCACGAAAGGAAGTATTCCCAATGGTCCAATACTGCTTTTTAAGAATAGCAGCCTGAGATTCATGATTATTGAAAAAGATAACAAACAAACCCTTATGTATTTGCCTACAAAACGAAATATGGTAGCCAAGTTTCAGATTCCAATAATTGTGGAACCAGTCATCTAAGAATTTTCTGGGCGGACATTTGTCCAATTCAACAACAACCAAGAAGATGGTAGAATTCTTTAACCTATTCTTTTCCTTCATAATTTCCATGAGCATTTTTGGATTAGGAGAAACATAAAAAGATGGAGAAACGATCCCAGAGTTCTTACCAGGTTTGTCGGCTCCATTTGTGGCTGAGAGATTAAACCTAGCACTGGCGTCGATGGCGGAAGTGGAGTTAGTGATGGCTTCAGAAAAGGATTTAGGTCTTTTAGGGGAGGACGCATGGTGATTATGGGAATTAATTGCATTCATATTGTCAGACTCCATAGCAGCCCTTAGAGGAGCCGAGGGGATGTTAGGGGGTACGGCCTCTGCCGATCGGCAGAGGGAAGAGATGAGAAAAGATATTCATAACATCAGTATTAATGGAGTGAGCACACCTGACATTCACCATTGGCGGGAGATGACTAGCACGAACACCAAAATCGCCAACAGAGCAGTCGTTCGCAGAGGAGTCACCTATTATTCCAGTGGAGCAGTTGTCTTTCTCATCTAAAACTTCTTTATATATTAGATTTTATATATAATATAAATATTAAGTATATTTTTTCAAATTGATTATTTTAATATTTTAAAAAATAATATGAAAAATTAAAATTAACTAAATACAAAATAAAAATAGGAATTGTTAGTGTATCATAAATATAATTGTAATTTGAAAGTGTTTTTTAAGTTTAAAAGTTTTGAATTAATTTATTAGCACTACATACATTTATTACAACATTAAACTAATATATAAATACAATGTAATGAGTAGTTAATTATATATTTGTATCAATTACAACATTAAACTAATATATAAATACAATGTAATGAGTAGTTAATTATATATTTGTATCAATGTAAATGTTAAATATATTTTTAATATAAGATAATACCATTATATATTTAAATATTCTTGTTCTTTAATTTTATTTATATATAATATTAAATGTTGGAGTGAATACATATTTACTCAGCCTAAGTTAGACTTGGGTATTATTAATTAATTAATTAATTAATTAGGTGCATACATTTTGTTTCCTTGGTAGTTGTACTCTACATTATTTTGTATCTCGTGAAGATTTTCAACTATTTGGAGGTGTTGGAGGTTGATCACTACTACATTAAATATTTTAATTTTAACATAGATAAATAATAAATAAAATGTCTAATTATGTAGAATTTAAATGCATGGATTTGATGTGTGCACAAACTTTTTCATCAATGTTTTTAATATGCTCCATAATCCATGTTTAGAAACGTGGATGGAAGAACTTTTTAAATATTTTCCTATTTTTAAAATTTTAACAATTATTAAATTATTTAATGAATATAATATATAACTAAAATTAACTTAACGTATAAATTTATGCTCTCTCTCTCTCTCTCTCTCTCTCTCTCTCTCTCTCTCCTCTCTCTCTCTCTCTCTCTCTCACNTCTCTCTCTCTCTCTCTCTCTCTCTCTCTCTCTCTCTCCTCTCTCTCTCTCTCTCTCTCTCAAACATAAGCATGTTGGTAATGGACCCTGATTATCCTTTCAATCATGTTTGGATCCCAATAAGTGGATACATAGTTTCTTTGAAGCCATTATTTCTGCATTCATACCTTTGTTGAACAAACATCATCACTTTCTATGGGCCTACTAATTGATCCCATGTACTACACACATGTATGCAAAAAAATAAATAGAATGTTCTCAATTAACCTTTCAAACCTCTTCGACATACCCATTGCACACCAAAAGTGCAATTGCTAGTATGTACTACTATGTTAGTGCAGAATCTAGCAAATAATCTTTAGAATGGGAGCTAATAAAAATGATAGTTTTCTATATTCAGTTATTTTTTATGTAATGTGTGTTTCTAATATTTGTGTGCCATCTAGCAAATAACAATGAGCTAATAATGAAAGTTGTTAAGTTGTCATTAAATAAGTATGCTAAAGTTTTCTAGGGGTCAAACATGGTCCAATCTTGTATTTATGAAATTTAATCTTAGATAACTAGCTTATTTTTTAAATAATACTTTCATCCATGCTAATTAAATTTTAAGTCTTTAATATTTATTAATAGTTTAAATTGCCACATGATTCTTACTATCATAAAATCTTATAGTAGATAAAATTGAGTCAAACTAATATAAATATTTAAAATACATCTATAATTAATATAATTACTTGTTATTTTATATAATAAACTTTTGATAATGCATAAATTATAAATAAAATATAGTTCAAATATAATTAAATAGTACATACCTTGACTTGAATGCTTATATTGTCCTAGACAAAATCACCAATTCTTATATTTTCTTTCACTATCTTTAGTATGTGACAATGAGCACCCACTTCATTTGAAATATTTAGAATTAATCTACATTTTATATTATTAGACAATGTAAAGTGCAAATTCATTCTAAATATTTGGAGTGCATGCACACCATCACATACAATAGTTATTTGATCTTTTTAAGACAAATTTAAGTCTCTTTTGATCAAAGGGATTTTAAAGTCGCTTCTAATATTTATAAAAATTTAGCTGAATTATTAAAATTAAATATTTTTAAATATTATTTAATTCAATAATAATAAAAATAGATTTAAATTACAAAAATATCAAATTTACTTTGAATGAAATATAAAATTATTATTGACAAACTAATCACTAAATCAAATCGTATATAAATTAAATAATTTAAAACCATATAAATTTAAGATGAGTCAATTCATTCCCTAAATTTATACTTCTACCTCCATGTTCAATCCATTTCCAACTTCATTAATTTATAAAATTATTATAAACATAAAACTACTATTTACTATTTAGTCATTAGCCAATTTAACTTAAATAAAATATCATTTGAATTATTGCAATTGTGCTAACCACTTCAACTTGTGACATTATTTTATACTCATAATAGTAATGAGAAATAACAATTGTATGAAGAATTTTTCTCAGACAAATTCAATGTATCTAATACTCACAATTGGTCACAACTTAAACAAAACCTTCTAAATTTAGACATGTTTAGATGGCTCATCTTGAATCACACTATTAAAGAGTATGATTTAAGATGAGCCACCTAAACAAGTGAGAATACTCATGACTTAAATAAAACCTTCTAAATTTAGACTTATTTAGATGGCTCATTTTGAATCACACTATTTAAGAGTGTAACTTAAGATGAGTCACCTAAACAAGTGAGAATAATCACGACTTAAACAAAACCTTCTAAATTTAGGCTTGTTTAGATGACTCATCTTGATTCACACTATTAAAGAGTATGATTTAAGATGAGGCACCTAAACAAGTGAGAATAATCATGACTTAAACAAAACCTTCTAAATTTAGACTTGTTTCGATGGTTCATCTTGAATCAAACTATTAAAGAGTAGGATTTTGTAGCCTTTACAGTGTCCTCTGTGTCGGCCAAGTGTAGGACGGACTTGGCTTTGAAGGATTTGTCCGCTTTTCTAGCGGCTTTCGTTTCTTTGGATTTTGCTAGCTCTAACAATTTATTTCTTGAAATTTAAAATGTCTATTATTTTCGGAGACGTAAATGACATTTTTGGCTCATAGAGATTTAGTCTTTTGAGGTAATTTTTTAGGCCAAACATTATTTTGACCTATTACAAAAAAACTTTATTTCTTGGGGAGATTTGTATAATCTTTATTGATATTTCATGTGAAATGAAAAATTTATTTAAATTTAAATATATTTAGAATGATTTATGGTATTTGAAAAAAGAAATGCTAAGAATTATGGAATTTATAGTAATTCTTTAAAAAAATATCATTTCTCGTTAGGTTTCTTGGTGACGGTTGTCCTGGCGTACTCCGACACATGCCCCATGACCACTACTAACTAACTTAGGTTGGACTTAACCATGGTGAAAGATGCAGTGCGCCTGGGCACGCCATTCTAGATTGTGTTATATGTTAATGTCTACCAAGTAAAATTCAGTGGCTGACATAGCACATATAGGTGCTCTCTAATACCATATGCAATTCTTAATTGTAGATAATAATAAATAACAGTGAGCTAATAATGAAAGTTATTAAGTTCCACCTAACTTATCAAAACATAGAATATGTAAGCAAAAGATTATAACGAAAAATGGATAGTAGAACATCAATAACAATGAGCTTGAAACAACTGATTTGATTTAATCTAATTGACTTAATATAGAAACCATGGCCCAAAATCAAAATTGGTAGGTGGTTAAGAATAAAAGTTTCCTCGTTAATAATATTATGTTCTGAGGAGGAAAAGTGATATGTGAAAACAATTATTAGACATACTACAAAATCTAGTAAAATAGGATAGTAATTTTGGGATGTTTTTAATGCCACTCTAATTAGGGTAGAGAAAAGTGGTTAGGGGATCATGAAGGGATGATATTGGCAATTGAATCCAAAAATTGTATGGATGGAACCAACAATCAAGCGAAGTTTCAAACGACTCGGTTGGCCTTGAGCATATGAAGACCACTAAGTTGGAAATGCATAAATTTGGAAGGGGATTCCCATATTGTTAATAAACGCCATTAGACGCAAATGAACACCAAATTGGAAACTTAATAAAAAATTATTTCCAATTTGGCAAATATTATAGGAATCAAAAGAATAAAAATAAAAAATCTCACATCTGTGAAAGTAACACACTTGCAAACTGTTTAGCTAGGTGGGCATTTGATAGAGAGGAGATGGGCAATAGTTTAGATTTGGAGGATATGTGGAGTGAGCTTAATAAATTTTATTAGAAAGAATGGACAATTTCATTAATGGACACGATGATAATAGTAGCTCACTTTCCTAGCCGATAGCAAGGATATTTTACAGAGGTGATGGGGAACTCATGTGTAAGTAACAAGGGATTTATTAAAGTTCGTTGAGGCACAAAAAGAAATCAAAGATGGAGGTGACTCTTTGGGATTGTAGGTGTGCGATAGACAAATTGCATTTAGGGGAAGAATTGCCTCTAGTATACTACATATTTAATTGCCCCTTGTAGCCTTTTCTAATTAGGGGCATGACCATGAATGAATACTATAAGCGGGAGTTTATGAAGGGATAGAGTTTATGAAGGACGATTTCGAGGCTCCAACATCGATGGAGGTACAATATTTGGGTGTAAGGACACAACCAATGAGGAGATGAGAGATGTGGGAACAAGTCTATGTAGGCATCACAAGACATTTGTTTGTATTTAATAATTAATCAAAAAGTAAAATATAATTGTACTTATATTTTAAATTTAATTATTAATTGAAAAAAATGTCTTATCAATAGTCATTTTGATGCTTGCATAGTTAATTCCAAGTTGTGGCTAGCAAGAATATTCCATGTTGGATTTTATATTTGGTTCAAGTATTAGATATTTGGAGGAGATGAGTGGAGATTTAAGAATAATTTTTTGATAGTTTTGAAGTCAAGCTATGTTTCGTAGGCTATTTTCGTATCAAAAATATATATATCGTATTTACTCTTCTTTTTTTATCGGTAAAAGGTCAAAGCCATGGATTATATTTTATTAATAAAAGTTATCAAAAATACAAAATCTTCGTTCACTGCGAGCACCGGTAGGAAAGACCAGAGAAGAAAATCTCCAGTCTCGCCTGGGACCAAGGTCCAGAACAAATACAAATAAATATGAAGGCATTCCTTCATTTACATATTCTTTATGTGCAATAACTACTAAGGATTTCTCTTATTAGTATAGTAGACTTCTGCACTTTCAATTTCACACCATGTCAATGTATACAATAAAATCCTGTAATGGGGGGAATTTAAGTTTCCCACTTTTTTGAGCCTTCGTTACGAGTTCCTTCTCTCGTACTTACCTATCCATCATTATCTCCTACTTTTGTACCATAAAACAATTCCTTCAATCTAAATTTCCTTCTAACATTATCTTTGATCTTAAAAAATGATTATTGTTAGATTACCGTGTCTATAACCCAAAATGAATATATTGCTTTTCATTTGTATATCAATATCAATTTCTATATCTATATCTATCTATCTATCTATCTATCTATCTATCTATATATATATATATCAAAAGTTATCTTTTCTTATCAAAACTTTTATTAAAATTAGAAGTACATGCTTAATAATATTTTTTAAAACTCATATTCTAAAATATCTTTCCTTCTATCAATCCTACAAGTCAAACTGCCTCATATTTCTTCAAATAAGTCTCAGCCTGCTATTTCAAAAAAAGGACCATAAGATTTTAATCTAGTTTAGAAAGCCTTCTTAAGAAACTATCTATGACTTCCCTGCATAGACATAATTACCTGCTACTGCCGTTGTCTCCATAGAATAATATAAGACAATTTTAAGTAGAATCCATATACATTCCTTTTCATTTCTGTTTCAGCATATTGATTAGTACTATAAAAAAATAACCATATTACGAATGTACCTCATTGTTTCCTAACTATATTAGATCTTGTCATACTTAGTATACCTTCTTAAAAATTTGAAATGTTTTTTTTTAAAACATCCATAAAAGCTTTATCAAAACCTAGGAGGATTTATTCAACCTATTTCTTCCTTATTAGAGTGTGGAAAACCACCTCCACCTCATCCTTAGATGAATATCCTAAAGCTTCTCCCAGTTTGCGTTTGCCCTTCATAGCCTTGAAGCCTTTGGTAGTTTTTCGTACAATTGTTGGAGGAAAGAGTTGTAAATTTTCCAACATTGTGTTACCAAAGTCTTCCTACACCTCAAAACCTGCAACGTCCAGATATTCTTTCACCCACTTCACATCTTCACTAGGTCTCACCCTAATCCATTTTAGGAGGAAATCTGCATCTCTTAATTGCCTCCAAGTGGCTATCAAAAACTCTCCTATCCTTGAAGACAAGGATAGAACGTTTGATACAGTTTACTTTGTTCGTCAATAACCCCATTAAGTGCTCCATATAATCTTCAAGGTATGGAATCATTAACTCACCATTAACGCTATTTAATGCCAACATGAGGCCATTACAATATTTCTCTTCAAAGATTTCTAGACACAGAGAAATTACTTCTTCCTTAGGTACCTTAATAGTTAGGAGAATTGCAGCAAAGGTCCCCACTATGTCGTAGTTCACTCTATACACATATTCATTGTTATAGAGTTCATCTCCCATAATTGTTTTCACCGCCCTTCTCGATCCCCAGATCATCTACAGTAGCTAATTTGTCCCATCTTTCTGCCTTAATGCATCCTATGAAAGCCATTAATATGTTCTCCGCTAAGTTAATGAGCTTGATGTTTGTTTCCATTGTTCATATGCAACAACCCTTTTTCAGTATATAATAATTTTAAAATCTACTGCATATGACAAGCAAGCTCAAGGTAATTATGTCTTTTAAAAGCTACTGCATATGGCACAAGGTTATATCTTGTCGTTAGCTCTAATCTAGGTCTATTTTTGTGGTTGATAAGACGTCTGTCTTTATTGATGCAATATAATGTCAGATGTGTAAAGATTTGCATCATGCTTTCAAATTAAATATAATATCATCTTCCAAAGTTCAAGTAAATGCTATGTTTGGTTTGTATTTAAGATTTTTAATCTAAAAGATTGCCTTACATTAATTGAATGAAACAATCCATTCATAACAACATATATATATA
>MU224656.1:920653-933109 GCA_018584345.1 Thuja plicata | reverse complement strand
TATATATATATATATATATAAGAGTATATTTGTATATCTATGTACCAAAATTACATAGATTCATCAGAAAATCTTTTCAAGTTCAAAGAACTGTCGAATTATCAGAACACTCCTCATCCCAATCCACTCTTAAGCCGATGTCATCTTCCATAATAAAGCATTCTACCCAGTTTGGTAATGGGCGATTCTTTTAATGTGTAAAATATAGTAGGAAGTCAAGATTGCTTCTAATCGTTGGTGTTTCTTCAATATATGTGTCACAGTCTTCAACTTCTAAAATTGGGTAAGTTAGAACAATTATATTGTTGATAGTAAAGTGATTGTAGTGCTTTGGTTTAGGAATAGTCATATATTTTCTAATGCTCCCTATAACTTTGTCCAAATCCTTCAGGTATTTATTCTTGAAAATCCTTCTACATAATCTTCCTATTGTTTGTATATCTGGATCAATTTGCATAGCTGAAGCGATGAACATGGCTGGAATATCAGAGTTTACCTGATACTTATTGTTGTTTTTGATAAATTCACTTCCAAGGATCTTATAAATTGCCCTAACAGTGATATCATAAGTAATCATCATCTTCTTAAGTCTCCTTGTAGTTATTTCTCCATCAAATGCAGCTTGAGATATTGTGCATCTAAGCTTAATTGGAGTTGTCATGATAGATCCTGAAACACCTCTAAAATTTGAATCGCTTCCCTTCTATGCTTCGAATAATAAGGTCTTATAGTAGTTACTAATATGTTGAAGGGATATGGAATTTTGATCGACGCCCTTTTAGTGTGCATGCCTTTTCACATTCTTTCTCTTTTAACCTCGTAAATTCGTTTATGCTTCGTTAGTCTGTATTTATTTTCCTAATCACCTCGCCAAGTTATTCCTATTGGATGAGTTTGTTAATAAACAAATTAAAGCTAGTCTGAGATCAATTATATTAACTTACAAGTTGAAATTTATTCTTTTGATCATAAATGTTATATTTAAACTTCTATCTTAGTTAGTAATTTTATCATTTTCATAAGTTTACTAAGCTATGGATCCAGTGCCGCAGTGGCCAATCCTTTCATTTGAGGTTGTTTTTCCAGATTGTGTCTGCTTTAATTAATTCCATCTGAGTAGGGACACTAATGGCTTAAGAAAGCCTCCATCTCTGGGATCTGGGAGGAACGAAAGCTCTCGAAGCACGGAGGTGTGTGATGAAACCCTACGGAAATAAGCGAATTCTATTTTTGGAGGGACTTCTCTACTGATCTTGCAAGGAATTAAAGCATTGCCCGCTTTTTTAAATGCTTTTCCTTAAGATATCATTTTTTCTAGTGTTTTGGCGGCATAATACTAAAGAATAGAGAGATCTAGTTACAGATGCGAAAAAAGTCTGATGTGAATTGTGCAGCCTAGGGCACGACATTGGATAAGCTTATGATGTCCTCGTATGTGCAGCCTAGGGCACGACTGCAGGATGGTTTATGCTGGGCAGATCAGCCACTCGACGAGCTCGACCTTTCACTGAACTCTACTATTCCTCCTTACCGGTCGCAGTGGGTCTTCTTGGGAGGGCAATGGAGAGATGTTTGTTCAAAATCCTCAACTTCTTCTGGCTTCTCTTCTTAAGATGCCCATTCAAATCTGCAACCTCAATGGGTGTTTATCGACGACCGCTGGAAGGACATCACCAATTCTAGGGTAAACATAAATAGCTGGTTTTTACCAGCCACACTAAAGGTGAATAGGGTTAAAGGGAAAAAAATCAGGGTCTCATAACCCTAAGGGCCCTTCTGTTCATGATCAACCAAAGTGAAATTGGCAGGGTTCTGGTAACAGGCCTCCCCAAAAGGTGCACGACATATTTGATCAAGTCCTTTCTGCTAGTCATGACCTTGCAAATCCTTCAGTTAAGGAAGTGTCCTGACGAGGTCCTTCTCAAACCATCATGCATATGGGCCATAAGTATTATTCCACTTCTTCACATGATAATTATACCCCACGGTCTACACGAGCACACATCATCTCTGATGGGAATAAATCTTTCGGGCCTTGCTCACATCATGATAGTTGTCTTGACATGTGTGATAAAGAATTTGTTTTTGATACGAACAATGATGACTTACTTGTGGAGGAAAACTTGTGCAATAATAACTTAGATCTGCAGGAGCCTCCACCTAAAAGGGCATCACATCATTCTGTCAAGGATCCTTCTCATCATGCCATAAACCAGGTATGGGTTAAGATTCCTCATTTTACTATTATTAATTCTCCTGATTTGTGGCGAGGGTTTGATTTATCTGTTAAGAGCATCATTATGCAAGTCTGGGGTAAATCTATTACTTTATCGGAACTACAAAATGAGGTAGAAATGAAATTTTTGGATATTATGTATTTCCAAGTTCTTTTTGTTGACACTTTTGTGTTAGTATTTCATTTTGAGGAAGCAAAAAAACAAGTTTTGGCTAAACCATTTCATAACCTTAAAAATAATGTTATTCTTACCTCTGAATGGAAAAGAAATTATCAACTAGGGCAACCCATTTTTGCTAGGGTTCCAACCTGATTTACTCTACCTGGTCTTCCCTACGAATTCAATGATTTTTGAATTTTAAGACAGATTGGGAATTCCATTGGGGAATTTGTCAAAACAGATCGTTGCATTTTGAACAATGAAATGATAACAAAAGTTTGTGTTTTAATTTCTCCACCCTTTGCTGCTCTGTCCGTTTGTAAATTTGATTCTCCTTTTGAATTGTGGAGGCAATCTATTATTAAGGATCCACCTCATTTACACAAGGAATTCATTTCTATTGATACAAACATGTTCACTATGTTTGAATGCCCCAGTCGGGCTTCTATTTCTCCTACTTGTAAGTTGCACATAGTTGTTTTCCTGCAATCATCCCCAAGCATTTCACAAGATTTTGCCCCATTGTATGTTCCCTCCTCCTTTGATGTCCCTCCAATTCCTGCTTCTACAAGTTTACAGCCTTCGGCTCATTTTCCCCACCCTCCCCATAACCCTTCATCCACTTCTACGGAGGTTTCCCCTCTTGTGTCCCTTGCCCAAATTTTGGTTGCCACTGATGGATCGTCTTCAAACAAACACCTGGTCCCTCACCATACATCTTCCATGATCTTACATGAATCCTCCACACCGCACTCCTCACCAATTTTTGTCCCTTTACTTCTTCCTCAATCCTCCACTTTGGAGGCCTCTCCTGAGACTGCCCTCCACCCTTCATTCCCGCCACTTTCTCTTGTACCTCCTTCATCCCTTCATCAACCTTCATCTACCTCATCTGATCTTCCTATTATCACTAAATCTGGTCTCCCTATTATCACTAATTCCCCTATACAATATGGGTTGTTGGAAGGATCTTTGGATAACCCATTTATTATTATGTCATTTGTTCAAGTGGTTTCACAAATAGAAGATATTACGAAAGAAGCAAATGTCGTCCTTGACGATCAGATTACAGATTCTATTATTGATTTTTTTGACACTTCTTTAGCTTGGTTATCATGTAATGGTGAGATCCCCAAAACTAAAAACCCTTATGAAATGCTCTCTTTAGACATGGATTCCTCCTTATTAGAGGTTCCAGTTACCTTTTCCCCTGCTCTCGATGATGTTATTGGACATAACAAGAAGGATCATCAAGCTGCTACATGCCCTATCTTTCAATTTCCTTCTTCTAGGTTATCTCCTACTTATTCTTCCAAGCGTAGGGGAGACCTTCAAAACATGCTAAGCTAAGAGATGAGATCAATGTAGGGATTCAAGCAACATTACCCTCTCTCACTGTTCCTAAAAAAGGAAGGAAGAAAGCTTCACTCAGTCCCCCCACTACGAGGGCTGCCAAAGCTAAAAGATGCCTCCAGTTTGAGTATTCTAGAGGATTGTCTTCTGCAATTTCTCATGAAAGGAGGGGATCTGAGTCTTCCTCTCTGGAACCATGAGAATCCTTTCATGGAATGTTAGTGGCTTAAATTCTCCTAACAAGCATCGGCTCATTAGTAGCCAATTGTATAACTCTAAATTTGATCTTGTTCTTCTTCAAGAAACCAAATTGTATGTTGATTATGCACCTAAATTGTTTGAATCTTGGAATGTGGGGGATTTCTAGGCTGCCCCCATTGATGGTGCATCTGGAGGTCTTGTGGTTCTTTTTGGATCCAATTAAAGTATCTGTTGAACAAATAGCGTTTGGGAAATATTGGATGCTTTCATTAGTTAAGAGTTGTTCCATGAAATTGTCCTTTTGGCTATTTAACATTTATGGTCCTTCTACTACAGACAAAAGTAAGCTTTGGACCCTCCTCGGTGACTTGTTAAAGGATCTTTAGGGGGAATTGGTCATTTTGAGTGGATATTTTAATGCTATTTTAAATCATGATGAAAAAAGTGGAGGGATTCTTCCTTCTCCTAAGGTCATGCTAGAGTTTAATCAATTCATACATGACAATAATTTCTTAGACATCTCTCTTAAGGTGGGTAAATTCACATGGAGGAACTGTCACGTTAATTTATGCAATAGTCCAAAACAGCTGGATTGCTTTCTTATTTCTGATATATGGTTCAAACTGAAATAGATTATCATTATCTTATCTTACATGTTTCTGGTTCAGACCATTTTTCAATTTTGCTTCAGCTATCTGATTCCTCTTCTCCCGGGAAAGTTACCTTTAAGGTTGAACCAATGTGGTTTTGTGATAAGTCTTTCATCCCTTTATTAAAACACTGGTGGCAGAATTCTCCTTATATGAAGGATACTCGATTATTTAGATTGACCAAGAAATTATAGCTTTTCAAACTGAAAATTAAAGAATGGAACATCGCTTCCTTTAAAAATATGTTCCAAGAGAAAACAAGATTGCAATAATAATTATCAATGGTCAATGATTACATTATTCAAAATGGGGTGGATACTCAGTCTTTTGTCCAAGAGAAAGAACTTCGAAGTGCCTTAGAGGAAGTGTTTCTTCGAGAAGAGATTTACTAGAAACAAAAGTCTCGTGAAACTTGGCTTGCAGATGGTGATATGAACACAAAGTTCTTTCATACATCAACTAAGTTAAGGTGCCTTCATAATAAAATCATTCAAATTGATTCTTCTAATGTATTATTAGAGGATGAGGAAGATATAGCTAGTAAAGGTGTGTCATTTTTCTCACACTTATTGTCTAAAGAATAGGTTCATCCTACTCCTTCCCACCTAGACACCATCCCTAATTGTGTTTCTGAGACATATAATTCTATGCTTATGGATCCCTTCTCTCTACAAGAACTCAAAGATATAGTTTTCTCAATGTCCCTAGGTAAAGCCCCAGGTCCAGATGGGCTGACCATGCTTTTCTTCCAAAAATGCTGGGACTTTATGGGTAATGATTTATTACTTGCACTAGAGGAGGCCAGAATCCATAAGACTATGTTAAAAGAGCTTAATCATACTTGGATTTCTCGTATCCCTAAGAAAGATAATCTTGAGACTTTTGTCGACTTTCACCCTATTTCACTCTGTAATTCTTTATATAAAATCTTTACTAAAGCTATTATTGTACGGTTATCCATAATTCTTCCTAAAATTATATCATATGAACAAGGGGGTTTTGTCACTGGTAGGGAAACCTCGGAGGGTGCCATTTTGGCCCATGAAATCTTACATTCCTTCCACCTTCAAAATCAGTTTGTTATGGTCTTTAAGTTAGATATGATGAAAGCATACGATTTGGTTGACTGGGACTTTCTTCTAGTGGGTCTTACCAAATTGGGGTTTCCACATAAACTAGGTAAAATGGATTTGGGCTTGCATATCTTCTCCTTCGTTCTGAGTCCTCATTAATGGATCCCCTAGGGGTTTTTTCTCATCCTCAAGAGGAATTAGACAGGGGGACCCACTTTCTCCCTTTCTATTTGTGTTAATGAATGAGGGCCTTAGTAGGTCAATATGTCATGCCCGGTAGGTGGGTATATGGAATGGCATCTCTTTCAATAACGTGGAAGAATCCTACACACACAACCTTTTTGCAGATGATACCCTTCTATTTGTTGAAGCTTCCATTATGGAAGCTTGAGTTATTAAACAAGTCATTAAAGAGTATTCTATGGCCTCTGGGCATTTAATCAATCCAGCTAAATCAAGAGTTTTCTTCTTAAATGTTACCCCATTAGTACAATGATGTCTTCTTGGTTTTTGGGGCTTTTCTTTGGGGGAGTTTCCTTGCCGATATCTTGGAGTCCCTTTCTTCTCTGGATCAGAAAAAAATCATTTATGGGATAAGATAATTTCTGCAATTTCTCAATGGATTCTCTCCTGGAAGCATAAATGGTTGACCCTGTCTGCAAAGTAACTCGTGATTAAATTAGTTTTGAATGTCATTCCCATTTATCTAATGTCGGTACTAAACATGATGAAACACTCAGTAGAGGAACTTCAGTCCATCTTGAGAAATTTCTTTTGGGCAGATAATGTATCTGAGAAAAATAAGTTGCCCCTCCTTGCCTGGAGTAAAGTTTGTTCTCCTAAAGATTGTCAAGGTGCAGGTATCAGAGATTTGTCTTTACAAAATAAGGCATTGGGTGCTAAACTGCTTTGGAAGTTGTACCAAAATCCAAATTCCAAATGGGCCAGCCTTATGAGACTAAAATATCTTGACTCGGACGACAGGGAAACGATCTTTACAATGTCAGTTTTACCTCGGGGCTCTGCCATGTGGAATTTTATGGTCTCTTATTGGGATCTCATCTTGCCTTCCCTTTCTTGGCTAATTCATGATGGTTCAAAAGAATGGTTTTGGGAAGATTCGTGGAATGGTCACACTCCCTTGGCCCACATCCAGGATTGGCACCCTTTGCAGAATCACCTTAAACAAATATGGGGCAATCGTGTTTCCCATTACTTTGTTATTCGTGATGGCATTACAGTTTGGAAAGATCTTTCTAGACTAAGTGGTTTTTTTCTCATTTGACAAAAGAACTTTGTACTCTTCTCACCTCTAGGAGTATCCTCTTTTCTCCACTTGAAGATGAACTCATTTGGCTAGGTTCTCCCTCTGGGAAATATACGGTCAAGGATGGCTACAACTCGCATTTCCCTCGTCAATCATTGGATTCTTGGCCTATAACTCTATTATGGGGCCCTACATGCCTTCACAAGGTAGGTGCCTTCACTTAGCTGGCCATTCAAGACAAGGTCCTCACTAGTGTCAGGTTTGGTAGGTTAGGAATTACTGATGTCTTTCCTTGTACTATATGTGGATTTTTTTATAGAAACCTCCGATCACTTATTCCTTCATTGTCCATTTTCTCTTGATTGTTGGTATTGGCTTATTCAATGTCTTGGATGGTCCACGACCATTGGTCCTAACCTTTGTGATCACTTCAAATCCTGGCCTTCTTTTCATAAAGCTTCCACATTTGCACCCCTTTGGGAGATCAGCCCATCTCTAGTCATTTGGAATATCTAGCTTGAAAGGAATGAAAGAGTTTTTAGAAATAAATCTAATTCTTGGGTAGATGTGATTGGTAAAATTGAGAGGGCTTTATCAGAAGTTATGCTTTCCTATCATTTCAAATTGATTAATTCCAAAAAAAAAAATCTAAATGGAATTTCTTCATTCACGACAATTGGCCTTTGTTGCAGACTCTTTCGCCTCATGGTTGTCATTGTTCCAGCCCTTCTCCTTCCCGCTTAAACGTAACATGGTTAGCTCCCCCACCTAGATTTGTTAAACTTAACTATGATGGTGCCTCTAGGGGAAATCTTGAAATTTCTGGCACAGGGATTGTTTTAAGAGACTAGAAGGCCAGCATAATTAGAGTAGCTTGCAAGAAATTACCTCCATATTCTAATAATGTTGCAGATTTTGAAGCCTTTCTTCTTGAACTTTCCCTAGTAGTCTCCATGAACCTTTCTAATCTCATTATCGAGGGTAACTCAATGGTGATTCATGAAATTGTCTCCTCTAGAAAGATTTCCTTGTGGAAATCAAGATATAGGCTAGATTTGGTTCGTAGCAAACTGGAAACCCTTCAAAATTTTGAATTGACTCATTGCTTTAGAGAAGAAAATATGGTTGTAGATTTTTTGGCAAATAAGGCTATTGATGATCCCATTCTATTTCAGGAGGTGGATGAGTGTTTTCTTTCACATTTGACTTGACTGTCTTGATTACGCGTAATTACTATTGCTACTCTATTTTGCTCTAGCTCTCATGTGCATGGTTCCACATTCAATTTTCTCAGATTATGCTCGTTCATGTATCCTGAGCTTGTATATTTTATATTTGAGTTTTACACTACTACTAATTGATCTTGCCAATTGGCTATGAAGGAGTATATGCAGGTCTCTGGATTGGTTCATACATGTTCTTCTTTTCTGGACTTCGAAGAAATATATTTACTTGTCTTCCTTCTGGAGATAACATCTTTTCTAAGTTCCATCATGTTGGATTAGCTTCCTTCTCCTTCTCTTTTATCTCTCTTGGTGGTTCATACTGTGGGATTTGGCGGTGTGATAATTTGTATCTCCTGGATAACCGATGGTTAATCTTCAGGCATGGATGGGGAATTTATGTGGTCATTGTTGTAATTGGCATTATGTGCCATGGCCACTTTTGTATCTAGTAGTGTTTACGTTATCCAGGTTTAACCTATTTTTTAAGATTTGCCTCACTGCATTTTGTTTATTTACGGGCGATGATGTGGAGGTTTTCTTTTCCAGGTTATTTCCTCCACAAGTCCTTGCTAAACCTGTGTAAAAAGAAACAATATATAAATAATAAAAATATTTTAGTGGCTATGGCCACTTTTTCCAAAAGAAAAAGAAGTTATCTCCTCTTTCCTAGTGAAAACATACTCTTCTTTCTCTCTTGATGCTCCTATATTAGCTAGGGAATATGCAACCTTATTGCCTTCCCTGTATATATGATTAACTGTGTAATGTTTAAAGGTGGATAAAAGCATCAAACTTCTATTTATAAGTCCATCCAGACTCTAGTTCTGAGTTTTGCCTGCCCTAATCGCATTGATTACTAAGGATGAATCACCTTCTATCTCAATTCTATCTATTTCAATTTCTTACATAACAATAACCCCTCTATTAGAGCATTACACTCTACTACATTATTCGTAACTATTCCTAGAGGTAAAGCTTTGTGCGCAATAAACTTTCGTGTCCAATCATGGATAAAACATCCTATTCCTTGCTGGCCTGGGTTACCTTTAGATGCCCCATCAAAATTTAGTTTATGCCATCCTTCTTGTGGTTGTTTCCAAATATAATTTCATCTTTTATCTTCCTTATCCTTCCCTTGTAGACCAACAAAGAGGGGGATTTTTAAACCATACCATTTCTTCCTCAGTCTTTCATCCTCATGGGTAAATGTTAAATCTTTTTGTCTATTCATATTACGATTATTTACTACTTCTACTATACATGCTTCTATTTTATTTAAGAATTGGTTCATTCCTAATTTATCATTTTTAAAAATTCTTGTATTTCTTTCCTTCCAGATTTTCCATATGATAATCGGTTGATCTATCATCCATGTCTTTCTATATATACCTTTGCCCATATTTTGAGGCCAGCTCTAAAACATGTCCTTCAGGTTGTCTGGGAATGCAGAGCTCCAATTAAGTTTATTTGCTAACCATGTCCAACACTTGTGAGAGAAACCACATCCTAATAATAAGTGGTCTACTGATTCACATTCTTTTTCGCATAAAACACATCTTGATGGTCCTTGATAGCCTATCTTATTAAACAATTTTGTGGTTAGAATTCTTTTCTGCATCACGGCCCAAGCAAACATGCCTTCCTTAGGAAGGCAATCTTTATTCCAACATAAGTCTATAGGTAGATCTGTGATATTTTGTCTACTTTTGTTAAGTGATTCGCACCCTACCTTAGTATTGTATTCCACATTATTTGATTAGGCCTTGGTCACTTTGTCACTCTCATTAGATGGATTTATTCTTCGATCTCTCAAAATTCTTCCATTAGTTTCTCTAAAATCGTCACTTAAACCCATATCTTTGAAAGATTTCCATTGCCAACCTAGAGCACGATTATTATCTAAGATTTCTATATAATATTTGACATACATACCTCTCTATTTTTTTATTAAATCTATGGTTGGTTTATTAGTTATAATAGAGTTGAGAGCTGGAAATACCCCCCACAAATCTTCCCAAAAGAGAGCTTTGCTACCATCTCCTATATCCCAGGATATGTTGTCTGTTATTACTTTTTGACAATCTAAAATGAAGTTCCATACCCTTGATCCTTTAGGAGGAGACTTATGTCTGAAGATACTCAATGGATCCATTCCTTCTAAATATTTGTACCTTAATATCTTAACCCATTTGGCATCAGGATATTTATATATTTCCCATACCAGTTTAGCTCCTAGCGCTAGATTTTGTTGTTTAATATCCTTGATATTTAGCCCTCCTTCCTCCTTAGATTTACATATTTTAACTCATGTTATTGTTACTAATATTGCTTTTTCATTAGATCCTTGCCAAAAGAATGTTCTTAATCTCTTATTTATCTCATTCTCTGTACCTTTTGGTAAGCTAAAACACATCATTTGATAGATTGGTATAACAAATAGCACAGACTTGATCATCATAGTTTTACTTGCATTAGTTAACCATTTACCCTTCCAAGATTAGACCTTTCTATCGAGGTTGTTTAAGACTCTATCCCAAAGTTTAGTTGATCTAATACCTTTGTCTAAGGGAAGCCCTAGATATTTACATGGTAGTTTCCCGACATTAAATTCTAAACATCTACATATGGACTGTTGTACTTGGTCCGACGTACTGAAGAAGAAGATTTTAGAATTTTCCTTATTTATTTGTTGTCTTGATGCCTTAGTATATAAATCCAATAATTTGTTAATTGTTTTGGCTTCTAAGGGATTAGCATTTCCATATAGTAAATTATCATCAACAAATTGTTGGTGAGTGCATGGATCTAGTTCTTCAATAACTTTAATACCTGAGATTAAATTATCCAATCTGGCCTTTGTAAGGGAGCGGCCTAAGGCTTCTGCCATAATGATGAAAAGGAAAGGGGGTCTCCTTGCCTTAACCCTTGGGTGATATTAAAAAACCCAGATGGATTCCCATTGACCAAGATAGACACCTTTGGACTAGATATACATTCAAAGATCAAATTTATCCATTGTTTGGAAAAGCCAAATGATTCTAAACATTTGCATAAAAATCTCCAATCTACTTTATCATATGATTTTTTAATATCTAATTTAATAAGAATACTAGGGTTATGATTGTATTGGACATAATGAATGACTTCTTGTGCAAGTATTACACCATCGAGGATAGATCTCCCTGGTACAAAGTCAGTCTGTTCTTCTGAGATAAGCTCAGGGAGAAGCCTCTTTAGCCTATTGGCCAAAGTCTTTGTAAGTAACTTATACAGAGTATTGCATAGAGATATAGGTCTATAATCATCATATCCATCCGGTTTTGATTTTTTTGGGATTAGTGCGATAAATGTGTTATTGATTTCTTGTAGGAGTCTTCCTGAATTTCTCATCCCTTCTAAAGCCGCTACAACTTCGTTGCCTATGAAATGCCAACATTGTTGAAAAAAGAAAGTAGGAAACCCATCTGGTCCAGGAGATTTGTCTAGATGAAGGTTGTGTAGGGTTGTTTCTACTTCCTCTTTAGTAAATTTTTCATTAAGCATGTTGTTCTGCTCAACTGATATTATATGAGGAATGTTAGATAGTAAATCAGCTTGAGCAATTCTATCTTATCCATCTAGGTTGTTCAGAATACACTCAAAATGATTAACTTCTTCTGAAGCTATATTCTCAGGATCTTTGATTAATATACCATCAAATTTCTTAATGCATGTAATCCTATTAAAAATTCATTTTTCCTTAGAGATATTATGATTTTTTTTTGTATTTATATCCCCCTCTTCTAACATACCTCTCTTGATCTTTTCCTCCAAAAGGTTTCTTCTTTTGCTAATATATCTTCATAATCTTTTAAAAGATATTTCTCTTTTGTGTGTATGTTTAAATCCATACCTTTCATAATAATTTCTTCATTTAGGTTTGCTAATTCCTGTTCTATAACTTTTTTAGAATCAAAGATATTCCCAAAGAATTATTTATTCCACTCAATAAGGCATCACTTAACATGTTTAAGTTTAGCCATTAGTTTGAAAGTTTTTGATCCGTTAAAAAAAAAATTCTACCATTCTTATATTCTCGAAAGGTTGTTTTCATCTTTCAGCCACATTTTTCCAAACTTAAAAGGGTTCTTTTTAGGTATATAATTCTCTTCTAAACTCAGGCTAATAGGATTATGGTTTGATCCTGAAGTTACCATTATGCATGATCTAAGATTGAGATTGAAGCTGGTCAAGTCACCTAAATAGAAAAATCGATCTAGTTTTCCCACTATATATATATATATATATATA
>MU224656.1:889841-906788 GCA_018584345.1 Thuja plicata | reverse complement strand
GCACAATCTTCTAAGGAGGCCTACATAGGATAATTAAATCATCATTTAAGCCTTTACCCCTAGGAGAGGACCTATATTAAATATAATTTAGGAATCAACCGATTCAGAACCCGAAACAGCCGACCCGGAAGCGGGAATAGACTTTTTGTGAAGACAAACATCCCAGAAACCAAAAGTTCCTGGGATTTGGACCCTGGGACAGGGCCAAGGTCGGCCCTGTCCTAGGACAGGGCTAAGGTTGACCCTGTCCTAGGGTAGGGCCAAGGTTGACTCTGTCCTAGGAGGTCGACCCTGTCCCCAGATGCTAGGATCACAGGTCAGAGACCCAGAATGCAGAATTTAGGTCAGGAAATGGAGGTTAGAAAGGCAGGTCAGGGGGGAAGCCATGTCAAGATCAGGAACCCATTCAGAGGCACTTGTCATGACCCCAAACCACTCACTCAGAAGGATAAACTAATCTCCTATGTAAGTGCTTCCATTTTCTGACTATACAGTTTTTAAAACCATTTCTTTAGGGACAAGAAACATGAATGTAAGTGCTTTAATCAGTCTAACTGATTTAAAACACATAGAGTAGGAGATCTAGGTAGAAGTTGTAAACCTGATCTTAGAGTTAACATTATTTTTCATGAAACTTAATGAAGTCAATCCATCTTATAAATAGATGATGCAATTATTCATTAAAAATGACGTGAATATAGAGGAGAGGATGAATGAAGCCTACGAGCACGTCTATGGCTCAGATTGAAAGTTTCAAGAACTAGAACAACAAAAGGTGAATTTGGTTATCAGAACCAAGAACAGAGGCTACCGAGAATCAGAGTTATTACTCAATTACATTAGGTGATAATCTTATTCATGTAAACTTAAATGGATTTGTATCAGCAATAGGAGATTGTGTTTTACCAGGTCAAATTGTAATTTGCTATCATTCTAACAAGTGGACCAAAGTGTAAAAATCCTTTCAAGGAAGGTGGATTTAACAGTCCAAATATAAATATCTTAACCGAGTGCACACTCAACAGTGTTTCTAAAGCTCTTAAACAAGTAGACTTTAAGAGGTCTCCACCTATACTCTTAACCGGGTAGATCATTAGAAGTGCTCAAATTGTAAGCCTTAACCAGCCCCTCCTAATCTGTAGATAATGAAGATTTTGTAGGTTCCATCCCCATCGCAATTTTTACTTCCTAACAGGAGTTTTCTATGATATCATATCTTTTGTTATGTGTCAATTACTTTCATGAATGTTTCTATGAATGTTAACATGTATATTAAGTTAATGAATAAATGTAACTCATATCAAGATAGTATAGATCAAATTGATTGAATGTGCAATTGATTACATAAAGGTTAATTGATTAAAGGATATAAAAGTTTTAGAGGTACTGATTTGCCCCTCCCCTCTTAGTACACACTTTCCATTAATTCCAACAATTGGTATCAGAGCTAAAGTACCAACAGAAACTTATTGAGAACATCAGGCAAGAAGTGACAGTCAACAAGGTAAAGCTTTTAGAATTCATTACTGAATTAGATCCAATTATAATTGAAGCTATATCCTTGATTCAACAACTGAGAACATTGGAAAAGTTCACTAAAGAGAATAGTTACAACATAGAAAAGTTAGATACAGATCTAGCTAATAGTGCTCAAAGCTTAACCACCGATGGAGACAATGCACTAAAGATGCATTATGAGAAGATTATTGAAATAAAGAGGTTAAAGTAGGAACAGTGGGAAGCAGAGACACACGTCAGGGAAGAAGTCACCAAGCTCCAAGCTCAACTTCTACCCAATCTAAAATTGCTTCAACAGCATATCAGTTCAGCAAGGCAATTGATAGCAACCCCTAAGATGTCCATAGCAGACAACGTCTATGATATGCATTCCAAGATCACACTCGAGCACATGGCTCTAGAGAAATTAAAGGAACAATGGGAGAAAATGATGGAAGACATGAAGTCTTCACACTCCCACATTTTTTGATAAACTATAAGGTATTGACCTTTGCCCTTAATATCAAAAAAGGAGGAATATGATATGTATATGTATATTCATATGGGGAAAATGATATATTTTCAGATGGACAATGATATTCAGATGGAAAATGATGTGTATATGTATTTACAGAGGGAAAGATATCATATGTATAGATATACCAGCATATACATAGGGGGAGTCATGAAATGACTAAGGATAATATATGTTGTATATACTTAACATTTTGTTAGTATTTTGCACATATCAGTTTTTGATACTAATGTCAAAGGGGGAGATTGATGACATTAATTTTCCATTAGTATGCAAACAACACTTTTGGTAAGCATACACCGAAAGACAGGACAAGGGCAAACCGAAAATAATATATAAAGATATCACTGAAAATGACTAAGTACAAAGAGAACCGATGACACAACTTTATGTGTACACCAAAAATGCAAAGTCAGAAGGATAAAGAGGAACCCGGTGTGCAGGATATAGTGTAAACTGAGAGAATAGTCAAAGAGAAAACCAACAGAATAGTTCAAGAAGGGAACCTGAAAGACAGTCAACTATCTTCAGAGCATAACCGACCAACATAAACTGAGGGTCATTTGCAGCCCTCAAAAAGTGGATCTGACTTCCACGTCAGATAAAATAGTCTTGATCTATTTATAGAATCTTGATTTATTTTTTAAACCATTTCTTTAGGGACAAGAAACATGAATGTAAGTGCTTTAATCAGTCTAACTGATTTAAAACACATAGACTAGGAGATCTAGGTAAAAGTTATAAACCTAATCTTAGAGTTAACATTATTTTTCATGAAACTTAATGAAGTCAATCCATCTTATAAATAGATGATTTAATCATTCATTAAAAAATGATGTGAATATAGAGGAGAGGATGAATGAAGCCTACGAGCACATCTATGGATCAAATTGAAAGTTTCAAGAACCAGAATAGCAAAAGGTGAATTTGGTTATCAGAACCAAGAACAAAGGCTACCGATAATCAAAGGTATTACTTAATTACATTAGGTGATAATCTTATTCATGTAAACTTAAATGGATCTGTATTAGCAATAGGAGATTGTATTTTACCAAGTCAAATTGTAATTTACTATCATTCTAACAAGTGGAGAAAAGTGTAAAAATCCTTTCAAGGAAGGTGGATTTAACAGTCCAACTATAAATCTCTTAACCGAATGCACACTCAATAGTGTTGCTAAATCTCTTAATAGAGTAGTCTTTAACAGGTCTCCACCGATACTCTTAACCAGGTAGATCATCAGAAGTGATCAAATTGTAAGCCTTAACCGACCCCTTCGAATCTGCAGATAGTGAAGATTTTGTGGGTGTCATCCCACCATGGTTTTTACTTCCTAATTGGAGTTTTCTATGATATCATATCTTGTGTTATGTGTTAATTACTTTCATGAATGTTTCTATGAATGTTCACATGTATGTTAAGTTAATGAATGTATATAACTTACATCAAGATAGTATAGATCAGATTGATTGGATGTACAATTGATTACACAAAGGTTAATTGATTAAAGGATATAAAAGTTTTAGAGGTACAGATTCACCCCTCCCCTATCAGTACACACTTCCCATTAATTCCAATAATTGGTATCAGAGCTAAAGTACCAATAGAAACTTATTGAGGACATCAACCAAGAAGTGGTAGTCAACAAGGTAAAGCTTTCATAATTCATTACTGAATTAGATCCAATTATAACTCAAGCTATTTCCATGATTCAACAACTAAGCACATTGGAAAAGTTCACTAAAGAGAATAGTGACAACATAGCAAAGTTAGATACAGATCTAGCTAACAGTGCTCAAAGCTTAACCACCGATGGAGATAATGCACTAAAGCTGCATTATGATAAGATCATTGAAATAAAGAGGTTAAGGCAGGAATTGTGGGAAGTAGAGACACACTTTAGGGAAGAAGTCACCAAGCTCCAAGCTCAACTTCTACCGAATCTAACACTGCTTCAACAACATATCAGTTCAGAAAGGCAACTGATAGCAACCCCTGAGATGTCTGTAGCAGACAACATCTATGATATGCATTCCAAGATCACACTCAAGCACATGGCTCTAGTGAACTTAAAGGAAAAATGGGAGACAATTATGGAATACATGAAGTCTTCACACTCCCACATTTTTGATAAACTCTAAGGTATTGACCTTTGCTCTTAATATCAAAAAGGGGGAATATGATATGTATATGTATATGTATATTCATATGGGGAAAATGATATATATTCACATGGAAAATGATATTTAGATGGAAAATGATGTGTATATGTATTTACAGAGGCAAAGATATCATATGTACAGATATACCGGCATATACAAAGGGGGAGTCATGAAATGACTAAGGATTATATATATTGTATATACTTAACATTTTGTTAGTATTTTGCACATATTAGTTTTTGATACTAATGTCAAAGGGGGAGATTGATGACATTAATTTTCCATTAGTATGCAAACAACACTTTCAGTAAGCATACACCGAAAGACAGGACAAGAGCAAACTGAAAATCAGATATAAAGAGATCACCGAAAATGACTAAGTACAAAGAGAACCGACGACACAACTTTGTGTGTACACCAAAAATGTAAAGTCAGAAGGATAAAGAGGAACCCGACAGAGGAACCTGATGTGCAGGATACAATGCAAACTGAGAGAACATTCAAAGATCAAACCGACATAATAGTTCAAGCAAGGAACCCGAAAAATAGTCAACTGACTTCAGAGCATAACCGACTGATAGAAATCGAGAGTCAGTTGCAGCCTGCAAAAAGTGGATCTGGCTTCCACGTCATATAAAATAGTCTTGATCAATTTATAGAATCTTGATTTGTTTTTAAAACCATTTCTTTAGGGACAATAAATTGGAATGTAAGTTCTTTAATCGGTCTAACTGATTTAAAACACATAGACTAGGAGATCTAGGTAAAAGTTGTAAACCTGATCTTAGAGTTAACATTGTTTTTCGTGAAACTTAATGAAGTCAATCCATCTTATAAGTAGATGATGCAATCATTCATTAAAAAATTATGTGAATATAGAGGAGAGGATGAATGAAGCCTACGAGCACATCTATGGATCAGATTGAAAGTTTCAAGAACCAAAACAACAAAAGGTGAATTTGGTTATCAGAACCAAGAATAGAGGCTACCGAGAATCAAAGGTATTACTCAATCACATTAGGTGATAATATTATTCATGTAAACTTAAATGGATCTGTATCAGAAATATGAGATTGCATTTTACCAAGTCAAATTGTAATTTTCTATCATTCTAACAAGTGGAGCAAAGTGTAAAAATCCTTTCAAGGAAGGTGGATTTAACAGTCCAACAATAAATCTCTTAACCGAGAACACACTCAATAGTGTTTCTAAAGCTCTTAACAGAGTAGACTTTAACAGGTATACACTGATACTCTTAACTAGGTAGATCATCAGAAGTGATCAAATTGTAAGCCTTAACCGGCGCCTTCCAATCTGCAGATAGTGAAGATTTTGTGGGTGTCACCCCCACCGCATTTTTTACTTCCTAACAAGAGTTTTCTGTGATATCATATCTTGTGTTATGTGTCAATTACTTTCATGAATATTTCTATGAATGTTCACATGTATGTTAAGTTAATGAATTGATATAACTCACATCAAGATAGTATAGATCAGATTGATTTGATGTACAATTGATTACATAAAGGTTAATTCATTAAAGGATATAAAAAATTTAGAGGTACTGATTCACCCCTCCCCTATCGGTACACACTTCCTGTTAATTCCAACAATTGGTATCAGAGCTAAAGTACCAATAGAAACTTATTGAGAACATCACCCAAGAAGTGGCAGTTAACAAGGTAAAGCTTTTAGAATTCATTGTTGAATTAGATCCAATTATAAATGAAGCTATTTCCTTGATTCAACAACTGAGCACATTGGAAAAGTTCACTAAAGAGAATAGTGACAACATAAAAAATTTAGATACATATCTAGCTAACAGTGCTCAAAGCTTAACCACTGATGGAGACTGCATTAAAGTTGCATTATGAGAAGATCATTGAAATAAAGAGGTTAAGGCAGGAACTGTGGGAAGTAGAGACACACTTCAGTGAATAAGTCACCAAGCTCCAAGCTCAACTTCTACCGAATCTAACACTGCTTCAACAACATATCAGTTCAACAAGACAACTGATAGCAACCCCCGAGATGTCTGTAGCAGACAACATCTTTGATATGCATTCCAAGATCACACTTGAGAACATGGCTCTAGAGAACTTAAAGGAACAATGGGAGAAAATGATGGAAGACATGAAGTCTTCACACTCCCACATTTTTGATAAACTATAAGGTATTGACCTTTTCCCTTAATATCAAAAAAGGGGGAATATGATATGTATATGTATATTCATATGGGGAAAATGATATATATTCATATGGACAATGATATTCAGATGGAAAATGATGTGTATATGTATTTACAAAGGGAAATATATCATATGTACATATATACCGACATATACATAGGGGGAGTCATGAAATGACTAAGGATTATATATGTTGTATATACTTAACATTTTGTTAGTATTTTGCACATATTAGTTTTTGATACTAATGTCAAAGGGGGAGATTGATGACATATGCAAACAACACTTTTGGTAAGCATACACCGAAAGATAGGACAAGAGCAAACTGAAAATCAGATATAAAGAGATCACCGAAAATGACTAAGTACAAAGAGAATCGACGACACAACTTTGTGTGTACACCGAAAATGCAAAGTCAGAAGGATAAAGAGGAACCCAATAGAGGAACCTGACATGCAGGATATAGTGCAAACTAAGAGAACATTTCAAGCAAGGAACTCGAAAGACAGTCAACTAACTTCAGAGCATAACCAACTGACATAAACCGAGAGTCAGTTGCAGCCTGCAAAAAGTAGATCTGACTTCCACGTCAAATAAAATAGTCTTGATCTATTTATAAAATCTTGATTTGTTTTTAAAGTCATTTATTTAGGGACAATAAACATGAATGTAATTACTTTAATCAGTCTAACTAATTTAAAACACATAAACTAGGAAATCTAGGTAAAAGTTGTAAACCTGATCTTAGAGTTAACATTGTTTTTCATGAAACTTACTGAAGTTAATCCATCTTATAAATAGATGATGCAATCATTCATTAAAAAATGATGTGAATATAGAGGAGAGGATGAATGAAGCCTACGAGCACATAGGCGGATCAGATTGAAAGTTTCAAGAACCAGAATAGCAAAAGGTAAAATTGGTTATTAGAACCAAGAACAGAGGCTACTGAGAATCAGAGGTATTACTCAATCACATTAGGTGATAATCTTATTCATGTAAACTTAAATGGATCTGTATCAGCAATAGGAGATTGCATTTTACTAGGTCAAATTGTAATTTGCTATCATTCTAACAAGTGGAGCAAAGTCTAAAAATCCTTTCAAGGAAGGTGGTTTTAAAAGTACAACTATAAATCTCTTAACTGAGTGCACACTCAACAGTGTTGCTAAACTTCTTAACAGAGTAGACTTTAACAGGTCTCCACAGATACTCTTAACCGGGTAGATCATCAGAAGTGATCAAATTGTAAGCCTTAACCGGCCCCTTCCAATCTGCAGATAGTGAAGATTTTGTGGGTGTCATCCCCACTGCAGTTTTTACTTCCTAACAAGAGTTTCTGCGATATCATATCTTGTTTTATGTGTCAATTACTTTCATGCATGTTTCTATGAATCTTCACATGTATGTTAAGTTAATGAATTGATATAACTCACATCAAGATAGTATAGATCATATTGATTGGTTGTACAATTGATTACACAAAGGTTAATTGATTAAAGGATATAAAAGTTTTAGAGGTACCGATTCACCCCTCCCCTCTCAGTACACACTTCCTATTAATTCCATCAATCTCCCCCTTTGACATCAAGCACCCACCCAAGGCAGGGGAAAGGGGGCAACTTGACCTGATGGATCTGGACATGATAATGTCTTCACATCTGCACCCATTAATCTCCACTCTAGTATTACCATCCATCATTAAAACCATCACCATTTTTTGAAAGCCTCCAAGGAAGACTATGTTATCTAATATCATAATGATGAACTTATTCAATCTTGTCATAAGCTTTCTCATAATCAATGAGCAGCATGCTCACTTCCTAGTTAGAGTCCTTAGCCCAACTCATAGCCTCCCAACATGTCAGAAGCTTCTCTAAAATGTATCTTCTCTTAATAAACCCGATTTGGGTCAGGTTAATTATTTTAGGGAGGATATCCTCTGACCTTTTTTCTAGCTCTTTAGCCAACGTTTTATAAGATACATTCAGAAATGTGATGGGTCTCCAATTCTTGATCAAAGACTTGTCTCCTTTGGGAATCAATTTTATTAGTCCAGCATTGATATTTATTCTTATCCTTATTCTTGAGAAAAAAAAAGTGGATTTTATGTACATGGACACTTTCAATCCCCCATAATATTATTTTTTATTTTATCATATTATATATTCTAAACAATGTAGAAATATTATTGGTTTTCATTGATATTTATTTTGTATTAGATACAATGAAGTAAAAATACAAATGTGGAGTTGTTTATAATTACATCAGATAGATTCTGCTACTCATGTCTAAACTAATCAAATACTACATTAGAGTCATCATATCTAATACAAAAAAATCTCAGAATAGCAAAACAATGTGAATATGTACTATTGTGGCCAACTAACAGATTGCTGCAAAAAAGATATGTTCTATGAGCACATATATTAATGTCTTTGGATTTCACCATCCGGATCTCTATCATCTCCCTGGTCTTCTACCCACGTTGTCCATCCAGCTGCTCCTTCCATCCATTTGAGTATTTTTCCATCTCGCATAAACTGGGTATAAGGATGAACATTTGCCATAGGAATAGGAACATCCATCCCTGGTGGAATGACAACAAGTGGTTCCACAATCTCAAAAATATATGCAACAACATCCACTCTCTGCCTATGTTGTTCAAGATCTACAATAAAATTATGAAGTGTCATCTCAAAATGGGATCTTTTGGCTATGGTCCTCATCCATGTGTGGCCACAAGAAATCTCCCATCTACCCACCTTAATCATTCCCTTTTGCAACAGGTATTTGAACTTCTTTCTATCTAGTCTCATCATAAAAGATACATGTAGGCCAATATCATAGTATATGAGTCTCCTCAAAGACCCAATAAGGATTCTAGCCCTACAAATAAAAATATTGGCATTCCTAAACTTCCATATAATCTAAAGTATTTCAACAGAAATGCAAGACAAAAAGATACTACAATTTTTCTTAAGGCCCAAGATATTGCCAAAAACTATCTTAGGGACGGTGATGTTATAATTAATTGAGAAGCCAAAAAGGTTCCAAAATTATTTATCAAACAAGCAGTCAAAGGAAAGATGCTTCAGGATTTCAAGAGTTATGTAGATTGAATAAGGATTAAAATCACCATTAGGTTGTTTAACAAGAAGCTTGCAAAGAATTAGTCTTCATAGGAAGCATTTGTTCTTGTGTTCTACCAATCTGTTCCATATATTGTCAAATATCTTACTCCAAGAGGAAAATTCAAAGGTCACACCCCAACAAGAGTTGGAGTGAAAAGAAATATCCTCATCAAATAAAGAAGAGTACAATGATTTTGTTTTGGTGTTGGAGATCAAAGATCCATCATCCCATTCATAGGAGATGAATCTGTCTTCTACAGATACACATATTTTAGGAAGGGATGGAGAATTGCATGTCTCCCTAAGAATATAAAAGGTTATCCATTGTATCTGTTGGAGGTTGAATATGAATTTCATCTCTTCCCAACTAATTAACTAGCCATCCTTTATAATACCCTCAAGTTTCTAAATCCCTTTAGTTGCCCAACTTTTTGTTGAACCTTGAAGTAGAGCAAGGGGCTTGCCTTTATGTTTTAGGTTCCACTAGATGAATCTCTCTCCACTGGTTTTATTTTCATTGGAGACCAGACCATTACATTTAATCAAATTCCTTACATTTTCCCATCCCTTCCAAATAGACTTGAAAATATTAGATTGAACCACCTTGACTGGGAAGTGACTAGCAATGAGGTTGCAAAGGTGAAACCCTTTCCACCATGAACCTTTATAAGGTACATTTATGCTTATATTATTTATGATCAATATTTTCCATGGTTCCAACCCTTTAAGGGCTTTAAAAATCCACTTTGTTGCAAGAGAAATTCCTTGTAACTTTAGGTCCTTCAGACCAAAACCCCCCATTGATATTCTCATTGGGCACCATTGTCATCTCATTGTGTGTCTCTTCCTACCACCTTTGTCATCTAACCAAGGGTAATTATTGATTTATTTTTTTAAGTGGTTATACTAATATTGACTAAACAACTAGACAGAAGTATAGTAGATATTATAAGAAGAGAGAACCTTCTGGCATACTTGGAACCGTCCGGAAAAGGATAAGTATTGTTTGTCTCATTTGAAAAGTTTCTTGTCAATCTTGGTTCTAATCCAATTCCACATACCTCTTAAATGCAACTGAATACATAAGGGGATTCCTAGGTACTTCACCTAATGCTTTGGGCCCCAGTTAAGACCAAATCTGTTGAACCACCCAAGAGGGTGATCCTCCCATCCAAGAATGATGGATTTAGGGAGGGAAAGATTACCACGAAAGGCATGACAAAACAACTCTAATTTGGTAGCCAACTCCTCCATATTGTCATGTTTCAGTTCTATAATTAAATAGATGTATCATCTGTAAATTTCACATTAGTCGTGTCTTCACCATTGGGGAGGGTGACCCCTTTAACTTTTGGGGAAAGAGAGTCATCTCTTAAAAGATAAAATAAAGCATCAACCACTATCACAAACAAGGCGGGGACAAGAGGGCAACCCTTCCTAGTGAATCTGGATAGGACAATGTCTTCATATCTACACCCATTAATCTCCACTCTGGCATTAGCATCCATCATTAAAACCCTCACCATATTCTAAAAGCCTCTAGGGAATCCTAATCTATCTAACATCATAATGATGAATTTTCATTCAATCCTGTCATAATCTTTCTCATAATCAATGAGCAACATGCTCACTTCCTGGTCAGAGTCCTTAGCCCAACTCATAGCCTCCCAACATGTCAAAATGTTTTCTAAAATATATCTTCCCTTAACAAACCCTATTTGGGTTAGGTTAATGATTTTAGGGAGGATATCCTCCAACCTTTTTGCTAGCACTTTAGCCAAGATTTTATAAGATACATTCAAGAAAATGACGGGTCTCCAATTATTGATCAAAGAAATGTCTCCTTCTTTGGGGATTAATTTATTAATCCAACATTGATGTATTTCCCTAGAGATCCTGCAAGCTAGCCTCCTTGTATAGTTTACATAGTTCTTGGCCAATCCACCTAATATTGTCCTTGTAGAACTTCGCAGGAAACCCATCAGGCCTAGGAGATTTATCAACACTTAAGGCTTTGCTAGTTATATTGATTTCATCTACAGTTATTTCTCTGCCCAAATTTTTTGCATCCTTAATACTGACCTTGTTAGGAATAATGCCCTTGATTTTGTTCCTAGCATCTTCCATATTTGGTCCAGTATCCTCAGATGTAAACAAAGTGTTGTAGAATTGCCTAAATACATTCAATATTTCCTTTGGATTTGTTAGATTAGTTCCTTCTCCACATATATTTTCAATCTTTTCTCTGGCAACTTTTCTCTTAAGTAATTAGAAGTACGTTGATTCTCAGTCTCCAGATTCAACTAGTTCATTTTAGCTCTAACCTTGGCTCCTTGTATTTTTATGTTTTGGATTCTTCTCAGAGAATCTTTTGCAATTTGTAGAACCTCTTTAGATCTAATATTATATGGATCTTTCTGTATACAATCTTCTCCATTCAAGAAACTATTATGAAGATCATTCTCTTGTTGTCTCATGTCTTTAGCCTTTTTTCCCAATTGCTTGAAACATAGCTCTTTGAGTTTTCGTGTTCTTCACTCATTATTCAATTTCATTAGTATGACTTACCACCTTTGAATTAAAATTCCTAATAATGTCCACAACACAAATCACCGCTTCATCCTCTAACAATTTCACATTAAGGGCAAAGGTGCCCTTATCTAGGTTGAATGTGGGTGTAGAATTCATAGTAGAAATGTGAGCCACTAATAGATGGTAATCTGAGAGAGTATAGGGGATGACATTAATGTTAGACCCCTTCTCATGTTTAACAAATTTGAAAGCATTCTTATTGACAGAACCTATCCATCCTAGAATAGATCCTCTTAGAATCTTCCTTGTAGTTTCACCAAGTGAACCATATGCCTAGAAAGTCTTGCCTTCTACCAACCAAATGGTCAAAATGATTGAGCTTATTCAACATTTTATCCCCGTAGAAGCTTTCTTCCCCTTTCCACTCAAAATTAATGCCTCCAAGTTTGTCCTATGACCTCTCAACCATATTTAAATCCCCACCAACAATCTAGAGAATATCTTCTAATAAGAACATCCATTTCCATAATTCTATTATATCTCCGTAGTCATTAGGAGTATACAGGGAGCAAACTCCAAATTATTTCTCCTTGGCCTTGAGTATCACCCACACCACTCTACTGCAAGGAGAAGATCCCCACCTGGAGATAAAATATTTCTACTTAAGACTCCCTAGGATGGTAGCTCCACCTTTCCCCTTATAGTGATTAGTGAAAAATAATTTAGTATCCCTCCAAATACATCTCAGATTAATTTCTAGATTGAGTGTTATTGCCTTAACTTCTTGAAGAACTAAGATGTTTGTATCGTTGTTCATGTTAAGGAAACTTTTAAAAATATACTTGCTATTTGGAGATTGTAACCCCCTCACATTCCATGTGCATTTTAACTCCATACGATTCATGGGGTGGTATCCATAGAGGTTCTGAAGTTTTTGTAACACTTGGTCGGTGCACCCTTAGGAAGTTGATTATCTTATCTAGAGATGGAAGAACCACATGCCCTACCTCTCTTTCTTTTGATTTTAAACTCAATTGATTGCTCTACTCCTAAGGAGGGTTTATTTGCTACCTTCTTTGTAATACTCTTCTTAGCTTTATCTTTCTTTGTGGGTTTCCTATCTGTTAGGACCTTTAGAGCTTCATATACAACATCAACATCAAGTTTATTTTCAAAGGGAACAATATCCCAATTTAGAGAATATTCCCCCACTGGATCTATGTTAGTGTCTATAGCACAATCAGACACATCTCTTAGGTCTCCAACCTCAGATGGGGGCCCATCTCTAGTGACAAGCCTATTATTGTCCATGACACCAAAGAGGGGAGGTCTAAAGGGGGGGGGGGGGTAACATCAATGGGGATAACAATAAGAGAAAAGTTAGAAGAAAATCATCTGAGTTGTATGCTTCCTTAATAGCCCCAAGGGCTTCCCCTTCATCCAATACATCATAATCAAAGCTGGTCTCCATGGAGGTCTCCGCAACTCCTGACACCCCAACACCTTCAGGCACCCTGTCCTTACTGACATTGATAGAGATCTTCCCCTCATCGGGGATACACCTCTTTTGGGGGGTTAGAAACCCCACATTGATCCTTAATTTTTGGGATGTTCATCTCTTTGAGGGAATTTTTGTAGTCACCCCCACCTTTAATAATTCTTTCCAATTTAGTTATGGTTTTAGATAACATCCTAATTTTATTAACAACTAGTTATTGTGCATTGAGGGTTCTGTGTGGGTGAGGAACATTATGAACAATTGGCACTTCAACATCAATTGTAGTGCTTTTTATTAAGAAAGAAGGTGTTCCTTAGGGTTTCCTTTATGTCTTTGAGTTTAGCAGCCATGAAATCTCTATGATTTTCATCCACCGGAGTGGGTTCCATATGACTATGATTATGATTATTAGGGTTTGCACCATTGTTTATATTAGAGCCACTGGAGTCGGCTTTATATTGTTTGCACTTTTGTGGTTGTCTTTATGTGGTTGTCTTTATTTAACTCCAAATTATTCAAATTAGGGTTTGAATCCTTATTAATCATATTTAGACTAGTATAAGGGTTATGAGAACCTTTTTTATCCACATTTTCCTAGGTTTAATTAGAGGGCAATTTCTTCTTCTATGCCCATCTCTCCTACAAAGAAAACACACATTCATACCTCCTAGAATATCAATTAGATAGGTGACACACTGTTCATCCATATAAAATATGATTCTCTCAAGGAAGTACACCCATGGATTAAGGGCCACTAACATCTTTGCATCCATATGTGGCAAAAGGGAGTTAGATTCTTCTACCCTAATAACTCTGCCAATAGGTTTCATAGTTTTAGGAAAAAACTTCCACAAGAACGATGATGCATTTTTTTATCATAACCCATCTAGGGCATGATAGGGCAAGTAATTCCTCATAGTTGACTTCTGCAAACCAAGTAATGGCCCTGAAAACTGAAGGCCCTACAGACCAAAATCGTCATTTAACTACCTCTTTCTGAGAGAGAGGGCTCTTAAAGAATATGATGAATATGCCCCTTTGGACCATTTTGCACAAAGTATACTAGAACCCTAGTTTTTTATCCCATATATTGGAGATCCATTCATTTAAAAATAAACGGGAAGGTAATCTAGTAATATCTTGGGTCGCTAGGAAAATGGCGTTGTCTTTAAGCCTAACTATTTCTATTTCAATCGCTTTAGACACACAAGAGTTAGGTTTGACAACAAGCAGAGCGATAGGGGAACCCTTACCTTCTCCTCTAGCTCCATCTAGGTCAGGCGGATCCACAGGCAACGTGAGCTCTCTAATAAATTTTCCTTCCACCGGCAAGGAACCCTTCTCCACCATGGCATCCTTGAAGGTCTTCTGGGCAAGAGCGCTAGTAGCGATTGTCTCTGAGGAAGGCAAAGAAGTCTGCGATTGATTGACATCGCCCATGAAAAATGAAGGAACTTAATGCCTTGATGGTACCACTAGGGTGAGCTCCTGACACACAGTTAAGAGACCACTCACACACACGGTGATCTCTACTCAAAGAATGTGATGCACCAAGCTGCAAAACAGTCTCAAACTCTAGATCCACTTCAACTTCTCCTTTCATTTATATTTATTAGGAATATTAACATAATAATCTTGTAATAACAATAATATAAATTTATTTATTTATTCAACTATTAGAAAATGGTTGGTTATCTTCGTTCTCTTCCCATCTCCGTGACTAGGGTTTTTACCCTCCAAAATTACAACATTGCTTAGAGAGGAAATTCGTAGGAGAAGTCTAGGGCGACCTCATTGATATATGAGCTATTCCTAAGGATGGAAATAGAAAAGTCTATGATTCTGAGGGATTTCACATGGATGGAAAATATTTTGGATTGTTGATAGTGGTCTATCTAGACACTATTTGCATCCATTATCTGCAAATGGTGTGGATAACATCTCCAATACCAATTGTGTGGATGATAGTCTGAGCCAGAGGATGTAGAGAAGAAAATTCAAGGGCTTTGAGAAAGGTGAAGCATCCTATGGTTTAGGTTGCAAATCTAGTTTTCAGAAGAACACTTGTGGAATGAAGTTGATACATGTTGGGGCCTGGAATGGGGCCAAAGATAGACTCATGAATGAGCTACATGATGCCAGGAGAAGGGGAGTTTTGAAAAGGAGCAAGGGATATATGAAAAAGTAGTAAAGAAGGTATACATCGAGGGAACAACAAGCTCCAAATGGGTTGAGCACTCACAGGTAGGCTTACTCTATTTGGAGGAAGAGACTGAAGAATAGATAGCAAAAAATGCTAAATTTTTCAGGGATACAAGCTTGATAGGGAGATTTAAGGGTTTTTGGCCTAGTCTAAGAGAGCTATATAGATGAATATAATAAGTGGTGTGGTGCCCCATCTTGGATTGGAATATTCAGATTTACCCTGAATCACAATATTTTTTGTGGTGTTGTTTCATACTAAGCAGGATAGGAAGAAAATATTATGTGACTCTTAATGGAGTTGGGAGAATAAGTACATATTGTTGAAACCTTGGTACCTGGCTTTTAGTCCAACTATAGAGTCCTTTGACGGGATTCCCTTATGGCTATGACTCCCAAATCTAGTTCATTTTTTGTTTTGGTTTGATTCTTGTTTTTAAGTTATTGGGAATACTCTGATTAGATTTTTAGGGGTGGACGAGGGATCCCAAAAAAAATCCATACTACTTTTGCCCTCATTTTGATTGACATGGACTTGACAAAAGCCCTCCCAATAGATTTATCTTTGAAACTTGTTAGTGTTGAGTGACTTCAATAAGTGGATTACAAGGGCATCCCTTTCAAATGCAAATGGTGTTTTCAGACCAAGCATTTGGTTGCAAAGTGTCTGAATAAGAGAGTTCATAAACATGCAACTTGGTGGAAGTATCCCCTCGATTTTATTCATTGGAGAAAGAAGAGAATGAAGAACCAGATGAGGCTCCAAAATATGTTTCTTCAGTAACCAAACAAGTTCTAGATCTTGAAACCACAAAAGAAAAAAAGGTTGTTGAAGGTACAAGAGTAAAAATGGGTCAATAGGATTTGAGTAGTGATTCCTAAAAGGCCTTGGAAAGGGATAAATGTTTTGCAACTCTTCTACTGGTAGATCTTGAACTGAATATAAGGATGAGAATCAAATTGGGCCTTAATCTTTGATCAAGGGGGTGAGAAATGACACCGTTCCTAAAGCGTCATGTGGTACAAAAACTTTAGGAAGCACTAGTAGAATTTGGCAAATATATGACTAAGTAAATGACTAAGTAAGTGACCAATTTGGTCATCAGGTAAAATCACAACTAAAATGACTAAATAAATGACCAATTTGGTCATCGAGTAAAATGACTAAATAAATGACCAATTCGGTCATCAGGTAAAA
>MU224656.1:856976-889741 GCA_018584345.1 Thuja plicata | reverse complement strand
TAAATGACTAGATTAACCAAATATATGACCAAATATATGACTAAATAAATGACTAGATTAACGAAATATACGACCAAATAAATGACTAAATAAACTACTAAATTAATGACTAAATTAACCAAATATATGACCAAATATATGATTAAATAAATGACTAAATTAACGACTAAATAATTAAATAAATGACTAAATTAATGACCAAATTAATGACCAAATTAATGACCAAATCAGTGACCAAATTAATGACTAAATTAATGACCAAATAAACTATAAAATGACCAAATAAACGACCAAATAAATGACTAAATATATGACCAAATCAATGACCAAATAAGTGACTAAATTAATGACCAAATCAATGACCAAATTAATGACCAAATTAATGACCAAATCAATGACCAAATTAATGACTAAATTAATGACCAAATAAACTACCAAATGACCAAATAAACGACCAAATAAATGACTAAATATATGACCAAATTAATGACCAAATAAATGACTAAAATAGTTTAGTCATAAATTTGGTCACGAGATAAATGACCGGCAATAAACTACCAGTGGTCACGTGACCAAATTTGGTCATTTATCTACAATTTTTGGTAGTTTATTTGGTCATATATTGTTGTTTTTGTACTAGTGAAGGGTTTGTCACTACTAGTGGTAGACTTGGTAGTGCAAGTACATATTCAATGGGACACTTCAGCTGTCAAGATGAGGAGGCCATGATTTTGTCAGATGAGTCCATGAAGTGGAAAAAGGAGGTTGCAAAGCTGGAAGAAGGATGACAAACAGTAAAAGGGAAGAGAGACAAGAAGGCAAAAAGGAGAGACTCTTTGATATGAATTTATGCTCTCACACAAAAAGTGGAGCAATTAGTAATACTTAAGTTCGTGACCTATCAATAGGTATTTATTTTGAGCGCCTTGTCTTCTTGGGAAGGTAGTTCCATACTTGTAACAACCCTTGGTTTCAGTCTAGGCACAAAACTTAGATTATTAATAATAAAAATATGAACCATTCACCGATCAAAATGATAATATAAATTTAAAAAAGAATATTAAATAGCTTTTTTAATTTTTTATGCATTTAATTGTCACAAACACATCAAATTAAAAAGACAATTTTGCATCCATATATGATTATAATATGCCTTCAGCATAATAAATGAAATTTGTGGGATTGATTAACTTAGAATTAAATGTGATGTATAGGTTCACTTAGCTTTATACTTCAAGAAGGATATTTTTTTTATGAAGTGATAATGCTTTGAAATTGGAGATTTATTTTACATATGTATACCTTGCATTGGATTTGGAATGGTTTGTGTACTTAATAGGGTTGCGGTTCGGGGGTGTTGATTTGATCTATGGATGATCCAACACAAAGTGCAATCATGTTTCCTATCTTGCTTGATTTGTTGTTCGATCTACTATGAGGATAGTGACACTTAAGAATACTTTAAGAGGGTTCTTGGTTTTCTATGGTACATTTTCTCCTTGGCTAGCACTCAGAAAAAATCTACTTTATATAGTCAAGGTAAGATTCAAAAACAACAAGCAATTGGACGAATGTTTTATGATGTAATTCATATTTAGATTCTTTTTAGATGATCCCATTGAAGTGTTCCTAGCTCGCTTGCTTCTTTAATGTATAAGATAATTAATACTTTTTGTGGAATCTTAATGTGAGGATGATTAAATTCAAGGACATTGTGACAATTCACAAAAATGTGTATTTGGTCAACTCACAAGTTGTGAAATGGGTGCATGTCAATTGAATTTGATTTTAAAATTAAAAACTTAGAGGTCAAATGTGTGGTTGTGGGTTGATCCCATGCCTACATAAATTAATTAAGATAATGAGAATTTAATGCTAAACATGAAATAACTGTCTAGATATATGGGTGTATATATGTGGAATGCATGGGAAGATGTCCAAGAATGGATAAGGTTTAGTTAGATTGTGGGAATAAGTGAAATAAGGATAGTTGTGTAGGAAATTAATGTGTCTTAACCTTGAAGAACTTCTTGACTTTATTTATTTCATATTTAGCATTTGACATAATTATTTAAGAAGCCTCACATGAAAAATGGAGTATGAGATTGAGTTGGCATTATGTGCCACATATTGGGGCTTTGTAAAATGTTACAAGATGTCATTAAGGTGGTAGAAGAAATTTTAAATGTTTGTCACACACTAGGCCAACAAAATAGTTTTGAGTGAAAATGTTTCACCCCAAATTTTTATGGGTGAAATTGTTCTGCCCAAAATTATGTGGTAGAAGAGTTTCAAGTGACCATCTTTCACCCGAATGTACTAAACAAACATATTTGATTTTAAAGCATGTAGAAGGTTGAGTTTGAATGCAAGTTTTCTAATTCAATGGTTTCAAATGACACCCTTTCACCCTTTAACCTATCTTTTGGAACAACTTCAATAGAAACTCAACTTCTACTCAAGATTTCTCACGCCAAAGGTATTTTCAAGAAATTTTGAAAATACCTTTTAATAGAGCTTCAAGTCTAGAATTTTTTTTTGATATTGTGATTAGTCTTATTACATTTTTAAAAATAAATTGCAACTAGATTACTATATATATTTAAAAACAATATATGGTGCATTATATGAAAAAATATTTTCCAAAAAGATGTGACTTTTATAATGATAAAAAATTTAGACAAAAAACAAATATCTCATGAAAAGTATAATATTTTTATTAATCTCTTATTATCAATAACGCTCGCTAACTTTCCTCGCTCCCGCTCTGCAAATTCAAACTCGTCCGCTGAGTTTGTCGCCTTCTCACCGCCTGCTGCTGGGGGACATGATGTGCTTGGCTCAGGAGGAGTCCCTTCTGCAAAGGCTTTTGCTGCCGCTGGTTTTTCTTTGGGGCTTCCAACAGATGGTTCGTTGGGGTTTGACTCAACTGTTGCTACCGTTGTTTGCATCCACCCTTCTTCTGGTGGACTTGCTACGAAGGCTTCTAGTGCCCATTTGTCTGAAGGCATTGTGTTGAATACCCTTGGTGCTGAGACGTCTGCTCTTGTTGGTGGTTCTAACCCCGTGAATGCTACGGGGGATTCTCTTCCCCCAAAATCTATTATTTTTGGTGGAAGGAGCTACGCTTGGGATGCCAAGTCTTCTGCTATCATCCCTCCTCAAGAGAAGGCTCATCCTTTCACCTATGCTAAGGCCTCTCCTATGGTGGTTTGGGGACATGAGGTGATGGAGAACATGGGCTTCTATCAGCGTTGAGGTTTGGTCTGTAAGTTTGCGGGTCTCTGGCCCTCTCTTCACAGTTGGGTCACTAGTCCTTCGGGACCCCTTATTTCTAGTGACATTGAGTTATATCCTTGTGCAAAGTTTTTTTTTTAATTTCTTCTTTCTCTTCTTTTGAAGATCGAGACTTAATATTGAATAAGTTATGGGTTTGGGGAAATCATTTCCTCTTTGATAAATCCTAGACAACTTCTTTCAACCCTCTTACAGAACCACTCAATGTGTGTTTTATATGGGTTCACCTTCCTAATCTCCCACTTCACTTTTGGGAGTTGTCTTGTTTCGATGCCATTGGAAATTCTATTGGTCAGTTCCTGAAGTTGGATGGATCTATTGCTACTTTGGGTCATTCTACGTTTGCTTGTATTCTAGTTGAAATAGATATCTCCTCTCCGCTACTGGCTAATGTGGTGCTCATGGTCAGTGAGCAACCATGGTTCCAAGCGTTGGATTATGAGGGTCTTCCCTTTCATTGTCGGCGTTACATCTCTATGAGTCACTTGGCCACTAATTTCTCTCTTCTATGTCAAAAAGGTGCTGCTACATGGTGGAGGGCTGCTAGTTACGACCATTTGATAGTCAGAGTTTCTGATTCTCTTTATGTTTCTTCGTCTAAGGACTCATAGTCTGCTGATGAAGATGAAACTCCTACTGACAACCTAGGTGTTGCCCTTGTTGCTGGCCAGAACCATACTTCTACCGCTCACCCGACTCTTTTTCCTGTCCCAACCTTGGATGTTGTCGTTGCTTCTTTAGGTGCAACACCTACTAGCCCTGTGGTCCATGTTGTTGATTCTACTACTCCCACTCCTGTTCCGCAACAAATTTCTACGGATAAGGCTCTAACCCCTAATCACTTTGGCCTTGGTGGTGATGGGTGTCTTAGTGGGGTCTCTTGTGTTGGTGAGCCTAAGGATTGCATTGCCTCGATATTTGTCAGGCAACATAGGAAGACCTCTTCTTCTAACTCTCGCCCATCTTCTCTTGGTTGTGAGTTTGGTTGGTGGGCTTCTAGCCTTTGTGGTTTGTTCTATGTCTTCTAGTCAGCACCTTATGTGCTGACTATGCATTGTTGATGACCTGTGTTTCTGCTTTTAGGCCTTGTTTATGTAAAGGCCAACTACCTTTTCTTGGTTGCTACTATTTCAAAAACATTTTGATTAAGTTTGATATATAAAAATCATTGAAAAATAAGTATTCATCAAAAAATATATTTAATTTTTCCATGCATAATATTTTCAAATTATTTGTATGAAAAAATGATCAAAGGAAAAAAATGTTTAGTGGGTTTTTATGATGTTCCTTCCAACAACCTCAATTTTTTAAAAATAATAATAAAATTTCTCTTAAGTTTATTTTAAAATTTATCTAACTGAATTTTTTATTTTTAAAAAAAATATAAACTTAGACTACATTGATAACTCTACATTTCATTAGTTTGCATCATTTTAAATTTCAAAACATAAAATGCTACTTTTAAGTGGTTCAAGTTGAATAATTGTAATTGTACTTGCCCTTCTTTAATGAAAGTGTGACATAATTTTGAACTTTTATCTAGTTATACTTAGTAGATTAAGCACCATATTTAGAAGATTATGTAATGGAGTTTTATGGTGTGTAAGATCTTATAAGAGGGAGGTTAGTTTGAAATCTTGTTCAACTAGGAGAAAAGTTTATTAGTAGGTTTATTTTGAAATATAGATTAATTAGTTATAATAGTTTAAGAGTGTAATGTAATATATTATTTTGAGAAAATAATAAGGATCTCAAAAATGTGGTATCAAACAAATGGGTGATAACTAGGTGACATCTCTTGAAGGGTTTTAACACATGTTAATACAAACACAAATGGTTTTTAAATGTTTTAATTTTTGGAAGCTAGATGATACTTTCCCTCTGCAACTAGGGTAACCAGATTGTGCATTTTGTTGTACCTCTCGTACATGTGGCTTGGGTGTGCCATTAATGGCCTCCACCTCTCCCAAGGAAGCTAATGACATTAATTCCCCAAGCATTAAATAAAGCGGCAACAATGCCCCTAAGAAAACCCTTCGCAGCATCATTATCGACCAAAATAAGGCTAGAGTTAATATCATGCCAGAAGTGGAAAGCGGCCAGAGCAGTGCAAGAAATGGAGAATGAGGGGCCCAAGAAAAGCCAAAGTCGTTCAAGAAAGTTTTCCAGGATAAGAGGTCGCTTCTAGATGGAGCACAATTCATCTCTTCCATTGCCCAAGTTGTAGAAGCAAGCACATGAGTTGGAGGTAAGATTCCGGCAACCCCCAGGCTCGTTATCAAACCTAATCCCCAAATGCACTCTACGATAGAACTTGAGAAAAATATACTAAGAGAATCTGCTATTTTCTTCGCTTTTGTTAATGTTTCTAGATAACCTTCTAGAGCGTTCCTAAATGATTGGTTTCAATGGGTATGGATTCATAAATTAGGTTTTCAATTTTCATACTACAGAATGTTTCAAAAGGGTTTATTTTTGTTAATATTTTGTGACCCAAAGTCTCATAAATCTATTGTAGATAGACAATTTTGGAAAGTTGGACCCTACAAATTCAGAGCCATCCCCTGGTCCTTAGAGGCCTCACATAGTGAATTTCTTTCTCTCTCCATCCCTAGATGGGTAGTGATAGGAAATCTTCCCCTTTTTTTGCTTAATCTGATTCCACAGACGCTCAATCCTGTTGGAAAAGTATTGAGGATAGACCCGTCAAATGTTTTAATCCCCCACACCAATGTTTGAGTGTTAATCTCCCTCAAACCAGGCGTTGATTTCCCATATTCCCTTCACTTTGACTTAGGTGAATCTCCCATTATTTTCCCCATTACCTTCCTTGGAGGGATAAACAGTTGTTATCTATGTAGAAAAGAAGGGCATAAAAAATAGGATTGCCCCATTTTAAACAAGCGCAACCCACTCTCTGGTGTTCGTCACAGGACTGTTGAACCCTCATCCGCTCCCACAATACAAAATTCCAATGTTGACCCCTGGTCTTCCCCTCATGCAAACCCCACATCAATCCACAACCTTGATGTTGTACTAGACCTCATACTGGCTCAGAACATTACTCCCAAGAACTGGATGCAAGACTCTGCCACTCTCTCTGAGACCTTGGACAAACTTAAAGTACAATTTGAACATCAACCAATCCCCCTAGCCATTAACTCAAAGGTTCCTGAAGCTTTTCGGGAACTTCCTAATGCCAAAGACCTTGACTTTGGGTTGGGAGCCAAGGGAAAGCCCCCTTTCCCTAAACACAAGATACTAAATGCACAACAAATTGCTCTAGAAAGAATACAATTGAAGGACGATAAGGTGAGATCCATCCCTAAACCTAAATGGAAGATCTGCTATGTTCTCCCTCCCGATCGAGAAGCTTCTTCTGACCTACCTCCAACCCTCGGTGTATCTGTAGATAAGGTTTGTAACCCTTGTACCTGCTCTATCCCTCCTAATTATCCTTATTTAGTTATTTCCTCTGATCTCAATGATGGACTTGGAGAGGCCATCTTGCCCTCACCCCAAGATCGGGCTGACAAGCTTAATGAATTCTCAGTGGTGGTGATCCCTACACCCCCTCCCCTCCCTCCCCCACATGACTTATTGAAGCACTCTCCAAAGAGGAAGGAAGTGGCAGAGCTACCATCCTTACCTACAGATATGGCGAGGGTGGAGATAGAGAAGAAGGAGGAGCTGGACCTATAGGAGGGAGAAATCATGCAAGGTCAATAAAGTTTAAACAAAGATGATACTGAGGCATTTATCTTCACCCCAGGAGATAATAAAAAGTGGAGAAAAAATAGAAAACCTATGAAAATCTCCCCATTGGAAGGAGTGGAAGGCATTAACATCAAGAAGAAGAGAGGTAGACCCCCCAATGGGAATGACAACCCCAAACCTTACAAAGTTTAAAAGAAAGAAATTCCCTAATGTTTCATGAGCTTTAAGGCTCCAATGGATACTAAAAAGTAGTGTCTCCACGGTGTTAAACTATGCTTCTTGGAATGTTAGAGGGATGGAATCCTCTGACAGAAAATATGTGGTCAAAAGGTTTCTTCAACTAAACAAGGAAATTGACATTCTTATGATAAATGAGGTTAAGGCAATTGGATTTTCACTTGGTATAGCACTGAAATGCATTTGGAAGGATGCAGAGTCCTACTCCACTAAACACCAAAAGGGTAAGGGAGGTACTTCTATCTTAATAGGTCCAAGATGGAGGAAATCAATCCAAAAATGGGGTTTATCCCCCTGTAAGAGGAGAGTTTGGGTCATTTTTAAGGAAGGAGATACTACCTTTGGAGTGTGCTCTATATATTCCCCCAACGATCACAATGCCAGGATAGACCTGTGGAAATGGATCTCTAACTTGGACAACATTCCTTGGATTATTGCTGGAGATTTCAACATGATAGAAAGGGCCCAAGACAAAGTAGGAGGGTTAAGGTTTGAATGTAAGGGTAATGAGATGATATTCTGGAATAGAATAATTTCTAAGTTGAATCTGTTTGATCCCCTAACAGATAAAAGGAGTGAATCTAAAGGTATATGGTTCACTTGGTCTAGCTTCCAGAAAGGTGAAAAGAAGATCTATCCCAAACTAGACAAAGTCTACATGAATAAACAACTCTTCAGTTTCCCCCCACACCTGTTGACAATTGTTTCAAAGTCCACCCATTCACCTTGTCTCATCACCATCCTATTCTCACTAGTATTCACCTGATTTCAGATCATGCAAACTCAACTGCTAGAAAAACATTATTTGCACTTAACTCCTCCCTCCTTGAGGATCCTGATGTGAAGGCTTCCATCAAGATCGTTGCTTGGTTTAATGAAGTTATTGCCAACCATGACTTAGAAACTGACAGGTGGAATCAAACCATAAGATCCTGGTAGACCATGCTTAAAGTTGTGGGTAAAAAGAAAGTTAAGGATGGTAGGAGGAGAGAATACAAGTTGGTCGAGGATCTCCAAGAGGTAGAGCTTCAAATCCAAAACTACCCCCAAGACCCTAACCTCTTAGACAAAGTAATGCTCAGTAGGGATGCCCTCATGAACCTCCAATTGGTGAAGACCAAAGGTGCTAAAGTTCGAGCTAGAGTCAACTGGCTTAATTTGGGGGATAAAGGCTCCAAATACTTTTTCATACCCTTAAGAAGAAGGAGGCAAGAGATAGAATTAAATGTATTAGGGAGCAAGGATTCAACATCACATCTCAGGAGGACATTGTTAATACTTTCTTAATGTTCTATAACAAATTATTCACCTCAGAAGATAATAGCTCCATGGAAGCAACCATACAGAAGATCAAAGGAATCATCCCAAGAAATATTAATGAGGAAGATGCAGGTATGATAGGGAGGGACCTTTCTTTCAGAGTACTTAGAGACTCCATCTTGAGCATGGCCAATGACAAGGCCCCTGGTCCAGATGGTCTTACAGTGGAGTTTTTTAAAATCAACATAGATTGGATTTGCCATAGCTTACTCATGACCTTCAAAGAGGCCATAGATGATGGTACTCTGGGTTCTACAATCAATGCAGGGCTAATAAAGATTATTCCCAAAGGAGATAAACTTATGATTAAAAATTGGAGGCCTATTACCTTACTCAACGTTGGGTACAAGATTCTAGCCAAAGCTCTAGCTCTTAGGATTGTCAATATACTCCCCAAAGTGATTAACAACACCCAAACAGGCTTTGTCAAGGGGAGATACATCCTATAAAATATCTTAACATGTTTGGAAGCATTAGACTGGGCTAAAACTTCTGGACAAAACAGTTCTATGTTACTCATTGATTATGTAAAAGCTTATGATAGAATTGAATGGAAATTTATCCTTTGTATGCTAGAAAGCCTTGGTTTTTCAACTTCCTTCTGCAAGATGGTATCACATTGATACTTGGTGCTAGGGTGACAGTAGAAGTCAATGGATTCATATCAAGGTTCTTCAAGCTGTCCAGATCCATCAGACAAGGTTGCACCCTTGCCCCCTCCCTCTTTGTTATTGTTGCTGACTCCCTTCATTACCTTTTGAGGGATGACTCCTTATCCCCCAGAGTTAAAGGTATATCCCTTCCCAATGATCTAGATGTCTTAAACATCCAGTTTACAGATGATACAACAATCCTCATGATCCTTGAGGAAGATAATATGGACCGACTCATGGCCAAATTGGACTTATTCTGCCATGCTTCAGGCAACAAGATTTCTATTTCTAAGTCTATTATGCTGGGGTGGGGGAATAAACCCCCAGTATGGTGGAGAAAATTTGGTCTTGAGTGGGAGGGGCCTAACCACATTGTCAAATATTTGGGTATACCATTTTTCTATGGAACCAAATATCTATGACATGTGGAACTGGGTCAAAGACAAGATCCACCTCAAATTAAGCAAATGGGACACTAACCTCCTATCCTTTCCAGGTAGATTATAGGTGTGTAATAAAATTCTCTCCTCCTATCCTATCCACTACTCCTCGGCCTGGCTCTTTAACCAAAATCAGTTTACACAAATACAAAAGACTGTTAGAGACTTTCTCTGGTCAGATGGTAGGGGTAATAAGAAATTGCATGTTGTATCATGGGATTGGTGCACGAAAGATAAGGTTTGGGGAGGTATAGGACTCAAGGATATCAGAACCCAAGGCATTGCCCTTGCAGTAAAATGGATTGCTAAAGCCTCTGAAGGAGATGAACCATGGAAAATCTTACTAAGAAACAATTTTTACAGAGCTCATCCTACTAAATCAAAGCATTGGAATGAGCTAAGCTACTCAGATATGTTGGGGCTAGAGAGCAAGGTGAGAGTTCAAGGCTCAAAGGTATTTAAAGCTATCTAGAAAGGATGGAGGTATGTTAGGAAGTTTCTCTGTAGCATGAGCCCAATGGAAGTTAATGGGGTGATTTGTGGTAACAAGTCAATATGGTGGAATCTTAAACAAAATAATATACCGCTGGCATTACTGCAAGGTTGCTCTGCTAAGAAGTGGTCAGATAAAGGTATCAAATACTTTCATGATGTTCTTCTCAATGGTATGCTCATGCCATGAGATAAGTTGGCATAAGATTTCAACATACCCCAAACTCAAAGGAGAACCTATGAAATTTTAGCTCCCGCCCTTAACTCTCTGGGGAGGGTGACAACCTATTGCTCCCCTAACACCTGTTCCTTCCAGCTTGCTTGGACAAATAGTTCCCCCCTCCATCTTTTCAAAAGAAAATATATATATACCAAAAGATCACCTATAGCCCTGAGATCCTTTCCCATGCTAATTATAAATGTAACCTTGATGCTCCCCTTCCTGACTGGAACATATACTTTGCTTCTCTTTGGTCAAGACCTGCGGAACCTAAGATTACCCACTTTTTATGGAGACTACTGCTACATAAACTACCCTTCAAGAAACCTGGGTGGATCCCAATCTTTGTACTGTTTGTAGGCACCCTTAGTCTATTTTCCATGTGTTCTTTGAGTGTATGTTTGCTTCTAAAATCTGGAAAATATTTGGTCTATCCTTTAATACACACTTCCAAGCTTTGAATATCATATCACGATGCATTAACAACAACAAGTTTTGCAATTATTTTTGGACTATACTTTCTTATGTTATATTATGGACTATTTGGAAGGCTAGGAATAATGATGTGTTGGCAGGGAAGGATAGGAATCTTACAGAGTCTCTTAGGAGACTCATCTATATTAATATTTCCCTCCAGGTCACAACAATGATAAAGTTGAAAGAGAGCAAGTTCCTTCAGATTATGAGGGAAGGAAAGGGCACTATTGAGAAGCAAGAAATAACACATGGGTACACTACCAGACAAGCAGGAGAAAAGTTCAACAACTACCTCACTGAATTCCTCCAACAAGTGAAAGAGGGAAACCTAGGAGCAACAACTGGTGCAGAATCAGTGTTTGGAGGACACAAGATATTAGGATACAATGCTATCTCTCTGGATCCTAATGAATCTGATGCATAACATCAAGACCCCACGGAATGAATATGAGTAGTTTCTTTATTAAATCTATTTTGTGTTTTTAAGATGTAACTAACGTAATCATAATCTGTAATTTTGAGTTCCTTTTTTTATCTGGCTGAGGATAACAATCCAGCCTTATTGTATTAATTCATAAACTCTGTTGTAAGCTCCTTACTTATTTTGATATGCAATAGAAAAAAATGAATTAATTTAACTATAAATTAGATACTTGAGAAGTTGTGTGTATGTTAGATTTGTAGGTGCTATGAAATTATCTAAATTATTCCTAATCTATATGTTGGTGAAACCCTTGCAAAGGTTTGCTTTACAAGTCTCTCTAATCTTCTATTATATTTAAATAAAAAACTAATCACAATTTTCCCAAGTTGTCCAATTACCTAGTGGGGTAACCTATTTTACCTATTTATTAGACATTTAAATAACTTTTCATTACAACCTTGATGATATGTGCCCATTATCTATTTGCATGGGAAAATTTATAAAAGGGAGCCTCTAGTGACTTGATATCTTGTTTCATTTTTACCCATTGGTCATTTATCGATAAATTTGGTTTGTTAGATCTATTAGCTACTTAAAGAACTAGGTGATAGAAATATCAATGATTGAGGGGTGACATATGTGGCAAACTCATATCGGTTTTTAATATAAGAAACAAATTAAGTGTTGTTAAGTGTCATTAAATGGAAACTAATGGTGAGCCCATTTAATTTACCTTGTATATGCTCAGCTCTATGTTTTAGGGCACTATTATTGAATATTGGTGACATGCCCGATTCATATGAATAGAGGTGAAAGAAGCAAAGGTGGTAGCCTTCATATTTACTTTCCATTCCACCCCTGACCATTGATCATTTAATAATCAACTTGGGACGTTGAAAGTAGGAAAGAATAAATTTTGTACCTATAGAGAAGGTATTCAAATTATTTCTCATGAGACCAATCATTTCTTTGCTTGGGGTTTGGGTAATTTTGTTATTGATTCTAAAGAAGAATGAACTTGGGTTGTCAAATGCTACCATCCCATGGATGAAGAACTTGATCTAGGAAGTTTTGAAAAGGTTGTGTGGAAACATTTGGCTCATAAAAACTCATTAATCGGTCAATATGGTGTTCATTCTACCAATCCATTAATCAATCATAGTCATAGATCTTGATGATTGAAGATTTCCTATCTAATGCTTCATGAGAGATTTTACTAGTATGTGTAAATGACATGCTTGAATGAGTGGAGAGGATAGGTGGCATTTCCTATTCGATAATAGTGCATTGATTAATCATAAGGCTCACACTTTTATAGATTCTTAGTCATTTATAATTGTTTATCTAAAAGGTGATTAAGTTTAGTCATTTATCAATAGTAAAAGTAACAATCTTTATTTAAATTAAAATAGTAAAACATGGGTTCATTGAGAAGATTTTTCTACTTAAAATTTTGATTTTGTAGTTGATGTTAAATTTTAAATAGCTTAGCTCATATAGATAATATAACATATGATTAGGTAAAGTGAGCAAGTCGTAGAAATGGTTATGATTTAGCAAATGATTGTTTCTTGAGGAGTTGGTAGCTTAGGAAGTAAGTGGGAATCAAGAAATGACCTCATGTTATTATAAATTAAAGTAAATAAGGCTTCTTTATGATTGAGAAAGCTTGATCAAGTTCTAGGAGTTTGCCATTATTTCAAGGTTTGTATTGAGTACCTTGGCATCATGATTTTGCGATAAAATTGATGGGTCAATTTTGTACTTGAGCAAGTCTTATATAAAAAATACAATTATATCATTAAGGGGATTGAATGCAATTAGATATTGTTTCTTCTAACTGAGTGTATTAAAAGGTATTCAAGAATGAGTTATATAACAAGTAGCTAGATGAGCGTGGATTTTGTAATCTATAAAAAGAATTTTTTGCAAGGTTTATCATGTACCAATGAGTGGTTGGAATCCTATGAGATGTGAGACATCATTGATTTTAGTGGCCTAGAAAGTGGAAAGAAGAAAACCAAGTCAAGTTGGATATTGCTTGAAAAAATATGGACAATGGCTATGAATTTGTTTGCAGGGGGAAATAAATATTTACTTTTGTAGTTATTGTCTCAACCTATTCTTGTTTGGTGGAGGAAGAGGCTAGATATACTATTGGATGGAGGATATTTATGATGGAAAAGCTTCCATTTCTTGATAAATAATTTGATGGTTAATCAATTAATGGAAATTTTCACAATGGTTTTTTTCCCACTATGGATTATTGTAAAATTAATACTAACACTAGTTAGAAGCATAAGGAAAGTGGATCACCATAGTAGAGATGGAGAGAGGTGCACCAATTTATGGAGAATTAATAGAAAATTAAGAGAGCAAAAAGGATTTTGGGGGCATGTGAATCAATGATGAGGTGAGTAGGAACCTCATTTTTTAAGCATAAGTTAGTCTATGATATAAAAAAGTGAGAGATAAGGCATGAGTTATCTTTATATATGAGAGAGATAGAGAGGTCGATTATAGTGTAGCCTAGGAAAAGAACACTAAGATTAGCCAGAATATGAATCCTTTTAATGTTGTACAAGGGATCTAATGAGGTCAAGGGAGGGTGGATGAGAGACCATTTTTGTAAGTGTTAGCAGAAGCATTAACTTTTGCACATTTTCAAAATGGTATTCAACCTTCTTAACCGTCATCTGCAAAAGTCCATCTTTGAGCAACTGGTGACATGTATTTGTCTTGGAACCATGAACCATGTCCAATGTTAGCCTCCTCTGACCATGAATGCCTACTTCGTCTGCTACATTTGCTTGTCTATTGTGCGTAGATTTGAACTATCTTTGTAACCTACAGGGAATCGCACACAACACTTCAGTGTTAACACAGTTTGAAGCTACTGCTGTACTGTGGGGTAAACCCCATTATTATTATTATTATTATTATTTTCTCGATAATAGGTTTTAATCTTTATTTGTAATCGGGAAAGAGCATTGGCTCGGACCAAGGATGGTTACAAAAGGGAAACCACCTTCCCAGGGAAAACAAACAAATCCTTAGAAATCATACATAAGTCCAAAACCAAATTCCCAATCCAAATCCCCAGCCAAAAATCATAAGCCTAAATATGATCTTCCCTTGGTGTAAGATCTTAAAATCATTTCGAATGAATCCTTGTTTGCAATTTTATCCTTCCTCCTCTTGATAGTTCTCCATCCTTCTTCGCCTTTAGTTGTCTCAGCTTGTCACCCCTCAGAACAAACCTAGGGCAAAGTCCCCTACAAAGCAAAGGAGACATCTGCATGCTGGAGTGAAACTTCCCCAACCTCACCAGCCATCCACATATTGCCACCAACCACAAGACCCCTATCCTCCCTTCCCTCCAGGGTAGCTGCACCTTTCTGAACCAAATCCTTCATATTTCCAAGCTTAGGGTTCTCTCTGTTACATCTGAAGACAATTGAATCTCACCCCTCGTCACCATCTGAGAATAACTCTATTATTTTTCACTTTTATTTTCCACTATGTAGTGATCAGTGCATGCATTCTTCCACCACGAGGCAACTTTTTGTTTCCTTTGTTTGGCACACTGCTTAGCCAAATGACCAATTTGATAACACCTTCTGCACCTAAAAGGAATTCCCTCAAAATCCAAAGGCTACACCCAATGCCCCTTTGAAGTTTTCATCGTAACAACTTATGGGAATCCGTTAGAGCCATCCATATCCACCATAATTCGAGCAATAGTTGAGTGTAGCAGGTTAGAGGATTCATAATCCACCCACAAAAAGGTTCCTAAAGAATTTCCCACAACCTCAAAACAAGAGTCAAACCAAAAATGCAAGGGGAAGTTTGGAAGTCTTAGCCAAATCGGAACCCTATCAAAAGTTTCAAAGTTAAGGCAGAAATTTGGATGTTGAGGCTTCAACATAAGGGGAAATTTTTCTTCCCAGCACCATTGGAAGTCACTTAAAATCTTCTGTTTATCGTTGACATTTTCAAAAACTACAATGAAAAAACCTCTCGCAGTCGGGTAGATTTGAATCCTTCTAGTCAGAATGGGCTCCCAGAACTCCAAAATCCACTTGTGTAAATCTTGTAAACTCGACCATAACCCCCTAAAGTGGCCAATCAAACCTAGTTCCGAGAACACAACCATATTGTGTTCCACCTCTTCCTCTACCTCCCTACCCAAATCCATTGTAATGTCACTGGTCAAGATCTTCACTCCTGCACTCACAAAACCAGTCCCCTGATTGGAAAGGACACCCAAAAGGGCACCATGGGAGATAAAGGCTTTAGAATGCCCCGCAGGGCCTCTATTCCTCATTCCTTCCGCTGCCTTCATACACAGAGCAGGGCGTCTCACCATCGAGGATGAATCATGACCCATTGTGCCACCATTGGTTTGAGAGGCAAACGACATCTTAATCCACCTCCCTGTCCGATCCGAATGTTTTGTGCCTCCACAAATGACACCCTCTTCATACCCTTTGTCTGTTCCCTATCGCTCTTCTCTATAGACACCGCGTTTGCAGGCCGCATAACAGTCCACTGGTCGAAGATGGCAGCGACGCTGAAACCCTAGGAGCTGTGGGAGAGCATAATGAGAATATTGCAGAGGCCATTTCCTTAAACCCCTTGTAGAAATATGATCATGCTATTGATAATAATAATATTATTATTATTATTAAGTATTAGTTTAACTCATTAAGAATGTTATCTAATTTAGAGGTGAGCCAACTTTACATTTATTTTTTCAAAATTTCATCTAATTTAGAAGTGAACCAACTTTATATTTTATTTTTTCCTTCAAAATTTCATCTAATTTAGAAGTGGATAGCTTTCTATTTTAATGTTCCTTAATCCCTCTAATCTATATTAATGAAGTTCACAATTATCCAATATATTATTTAATTTTGCATATTTATGCATTCTTACTTATTCAAAATTGTTTAGTTAAATCTATAAAATATAAATGATTCAATGATGCCTCTCAACATTCTCTACATATATTATTTTTATAATATAGTTATGCTAGTTAGTAGATCATTGCCCCTGTGGTGGACATAGACAAAACCATCTCATTAGTTAAACAAGTAAACAATTATAATTATAATTATATATGTAAATTTAATTCTAATTTTATTATAATTATTAAGTATATTTTAATTAATAGTTATTTAATAAAAATCAAATTATTATAGATTAAAAAATAATAAGAAACTTTGCATAAAATATTTTTTTGTATTAAAAATAAGTTTATCAAAAAAGGTTACAAGACGGAATAGTTCACAGATCCATCACAAGAGTCCAAAATACAAAGGCAGTGCCTCAAACTGAGAGTAGCAGTATGACATAATAAGAAAAAAAAAACCAGCAAAGCTAGGTCAAGATATCATAAAAAACGTCCACCCAGGCAGTCCAACCCAAGTTGCCTTCCATCCACACAATGCTCTTCTTCTTCTGGACCTAGTGAAGGAGGAAAATCATGTTATTCGAGGCAAGCTTACTATTCTTTTGGAGCTCACGGTTGAAGTCTTTAATTTAGTTCTTTCGAAGATGTGCAAATTGTCCATATGTTTCCTCCAGGCCTGACCATCCTTAACCTCATATGCGAACAAGGTGGCGTGACCATTTTTAAGAAGTTTTTTGAATTTATCCTTCTCCACCCTCATGGTAATCTGCACCTGCAATTTTTTTTTGAAGTATGTGAGACTTATGAAAGACTCTGTAAGAATCCTAGACTTACCTTGAAACCTTTCCTCATTCCTGCACTTCCATATCTGCCAAAGAATGTTAAAAGACATAATATGCCAAAACAGGTTAGAGTCCTTTTTAATACCATCAATATGACCAGAAATGGTCTCAAAAACATTAACATTACTAGGGATCTATATATCAAACTTTTGCCAAATCTCTTTGGCAAAGCTGCAACCTAAGAAAATATGTCTACCAGATTCAAGAACACCACATAAGTTACACTACTGAGTAGTAGTGAAATCATTTCTAATAGGGAGTCTGTCCAGAATCAAGAGCCATTTAAAACATTTGATTTTAGGTTCAATAGGGGATTTCCATAATCTGCAAAAAATCTTCTTCCAATCATTGGGGTCACGTTTAGAATACTAGAGTTTATTGATGTGGTCAATGATGGAAACATTATGGCCAATAACTTTGTAAATGTTCTTGGCTTTAATCTTATTTATAATAGTTCCATCAGGCCACTTGAGTTTCATAAATCTATCAGAGTCAATTTGACAACATGAAGGAAGACTTCTACAAGATTCGGTGATCATGTTATAGGTCCTTTTTTGGGATAAAGGTATGTTAAATTTGGTCTTAAGCTCCTCTCAGCTAATTAAACTATTATTTTCAAACAGATCCATAAATTGGGAAATACCTGTCTTATGCCACAGCTTGGCAAAACACCCTTTGGAGATGGCAAGCGGCTTACCAGAATGATGCAAGTTCCACCAAATGGACCTCTCACCAAAGAGTTTATTATCATCATGGAAAGCCTTACTAGAGGCCATATTTCTAACATTGCTCCAGGCCTTCCAAATGGATTTGAAAATAGTCGAGCCTTGCATGACAACCGGAAAGTCTCCAAGAATTAAATCAGAAAAGGGGAGATTTCTCCAAGCCTTAGCATTTTGGGGAAAAACTCTTTCAATATTGCTTCTAATAAGCACTTTCCAAGGATCATCCCCAGCAAGAGAGTGGAAGATCCATTTGGCAGCTAAAGCAATCCCCATGGTTTTAAGGTCTTTCAAACTCATCCCACCAAGGATCTTGTCCGAATGGCACCAATCCCATTTTACAGCTTGGAGCTTCCTGTTGCCTTTGCCATCCGACCAGAGATAGTTCCTAATCTCTTTCTGGATTTCTAAGATTTGGTAGTTGCTGAACATCCAAGCCAAAGCATAATAGATATTGTAAGAAGAGAGAATTTTTTGGCAAACTTGCAGTTTGCCAACCAGGAATAGAGATTTGTTGTGCCATTTATTCAACTTTTTAGAAATTTTCTCCTTGACCCAAAGCCACATATCTTTGAGAGAGGGATCAACAGAAAAAGAGATACCCAAATATCTAAAAATGGTGTGAGTTCCTCCCCACTAAAAATCAAATTTATTAAACCAAGTAGGAGGTTGCTCCTCCCATCCAAGACATATAGATTTGGTATGGGATAAGCGAGCCCCTAAGATGGTACAAAAAATCTTGAGTTTCTCAATAAGCGCTTCACAATTAGTTTTAGAAGACTCATGGAACATGGCCGTGTCATTAGCAAATTGACATTTGATAAGGTCCTCCCCATTAGGAAGTGAGATACCTTTCACTGACCGAGAGAGGTTGTCATCTCTAAGGATATAGAACACAGCATCCGCAACAATAGAAAATAGGGTGGGAGCCAATGGGCAGCCTTGTCTGATGGAGCGGGAAAGGGGGACAACCTCTAAGAGAGAACCATTGACATCAATTTGAGCATAGGCATCATTAAGGATCATATTAACAGCTTTACAAAAGAAGATAGGGAAACCAAAGGCTTCCAGCATCATGGAGATGAATTTCCACTCAATTTTGTCATAAGCCTTTTCGAAATCAAGAAGGAACATAGTAGAGTTTTGATTAGAGTGCTTCACCCAGTTTAAAGCTTCCCAGCTAGTAATTAAGTTTTCAAGTATATATCTATCTTTTATGAAACCAGTTTGGGTAGGACACACAAATTCAGGAAGATTTTTCTCAATTCTGATAGCCAAGATTTTGGCAAAAATCTTATAGGAAACATTAAGCAAGGTGATAGGGCGCCAATTTTTAAGAAGAGCCTTATCCCCATCTTTAGGAAGAAGTTTAATGATACTAGTATTGATATTTCTGCCTAATGTTCTAGAACCTAAGGCTTCCTTATAAATATCATGCAGGTCTTTGGTAATCCAAGCACTGTTAGCCTTGTAGAACTCAACAGGCAACCAATCGGGCCCTGGAGCTTTGTCACTTTTGAGAGTTTTAATAGCATTCTCAATTTCCTCAATCGAGATTTCCTTACTGAGTAAAGAAGCATCAGTTTTAGAGATTTTACTGGGAATCATGGACTTACAGCGGTTCCTAGGATTGCTAGCTTCCTTAGTGTCCTCGGAGGTGAACAAATTTTTATAGTAGGTGGCAAAAGCATGTTTTATGCCATCAATGTCAGTAATATCTTGATCATCAACAATAATTCTGTCTATAGACTCGTTAGATTGTTTCTGTTTGATAATATAAAAGAAAAACTTGGATCCTCTATCCCCGACATCTAGCCAGTGAGCCCTAGATCTTATTTGGGCACCTCTAATCTTAGATTGCTGATGCTGCCTAAGGGCATCTTTGACACCAACAACATAGGGAATGAGTGAATCTTCCAAGGGGTTAGCTTGGATTTGTTTCTCAGCCTCCAGAAGATTAGCATTAAGGAGTTTTTCAGTGAATTTGGAGTCTTTAGCCCTCTTTTGACCAATGGTTCTTAATAAGGTTTGCCATGCAGCAACATTCCTATTCCAGCGGTCAGAGTGGGAGATGGAGGAAAATTGCTTGTCGTTAATGATACGAATGAGGTTTAAAGCTACCATAATGTTTTCATCCTACAGAAGACTAGTATCAAGGATGACTTTAGGGTTGGGGGGCTTAATGCAAGCAGAGGAATTGTTAATTTTAAAGCAAATAGAAATTGGGTGATGGTCAGAAAGGGTGGTGGGGATAACCCGAACAAAGTTACCACATTTATCAGGCAAGACCGAGAAAGAATTTTGGTTAGCATAAAAATGGTCTAACCTCGAATAAATTCTAGCATTCCCCTTTTGAAAATTACACCGCGTATGCCATAAACCAAGATTGGTATCCTTGGTTCCAGATGGCGGGTCAAAAAGAAGCTTATTCTGTTTAAATTTGTCCCAGTGGGACTTTTCATTGCCTTTCCAGCAAAAGGGAAGACCACCAAACTTATCTTCCTAGTTCTCGATCATGTTAAATTCTCCTCCTATAATCCAAGGAATATTGGGAAGATAATCAAGCCAAGCCCAAAGCTAAGATCTCTCAATGTAATCATTAGATGCATACACAGAACAAATGCCAAAATCCAAGTTATTGATTTTAAAACTAATCCACATAGCCCTATTACAGGGAGAAATGGCGCTATCAGTAATAGCCCTTTCCCATTTAGGATTAATTAAGATAGAAATGCCACCCCCGCCTTTGGGGTGTTGAGTGATAAATTTAATCACATCTTTCCATATAAAATTAAGGTTGGTTTCAAGAGTGAAACCAGTGGCTTTTATTTCTTGCAACATCAAGAAGTCAGTGTAATTACCAGAATTAATAAAATGCTTAACAATATGCTTTCTATCCGGGGACTCAAGACCCTTGATGTTCCATGAAGTGCAATTCATGAGGAAACATTTGGTGGGGGAGAACCACTAACACCCGTGGGCTCAACATTAGGCACAAAATCCATATTGGAGATCCCTCCACGCTTTTTAGCAGAAGTTTGTTTGTTTTTGGATCCTACCAGTCTTCCTCTATGTTTAGAGGAAGGGACATCATTTTTGAGATCAAGATCATCATCTGAGAATATTTACGATGTGTTATCAATATCCATAAATGGGTTTGGTGAGCAAAGATGGTTAAGGCTATCCCCGGTGTTAGCAAGGATGACAATTCATCATAAATCTCTTTGAAGGGTTTCAGGTAGGGGTTGGGGGAAGCAATTTCCAAGTTTGAATGCTCCATAGTACAAGGTTTAGAGGCACACGAACCTGAAGCGGAAGATGGGTAAGAAACACTGGGAGGCTGAAGAGGAGGAGTCTCTTTCAGGATAAGGTCACCTCTCGGGAGATTCGGCTTCTTGGTCCTCTTTTTTCTTTTTTTTGAAACGACAATAAAACCATCAGTATGTTCAGTATCCAAGGTGGGAGAATTAGGCAGGATATGAGCAGAAGGCTGGGTCACAGGGATAGGTTCAAAAATGGGTGAATCACTCAGTGGGGCTATCGATGGAGAGGTTTTACTGCCAGAAGAGTCAAATTTAGGGTTCGATTTAATTTCCAATACACTCGGATTGGTATTTTTGTTCAGAGGAGAGTTTCTGATAAGAATAGGGCAATCTTTTCGAAGATGACCCTCCTTTTTGCATAAAAAATAGGCATTAAGCCCACCTAATATTTCAATGGGGCATGAATAAGACTCAGAGTCAATATTGATCTTAAAGTCACTAGTTATTTCTCTACCTGGGTTGAGCAAGATCAAAATTTGAACATCCATATGCGGGACCAATCTGACAATATCATCTATTCTTATAAATTTACCAATAGGTTCCAAAATTTGGGGTAAGAAACACCACAAAAAGGGTGGAATATTTTTTACCAAAATCCTTCTTGGGACCGAAAGGGCCAAAACATCTTCATGAACAACCTCTGGTGTCTAGGCTAGGGCACGAAATGAGGTATTACCAACCGTCCAGTACTGCCTTTTAAGAATGGTAGCTTGGGAATCATGGTTATTAAAGAAAATGACAAACAAACCTTTCTGAATCTATCTGCAAAAGGAAATACAAAAACCCAATTTAAGGTTCCAATAATTGTGGAACCAGTCATCCAAAAAATTTTGAGGACATTTTTCAATTTCAACTACTGCAAAGAATATAACAGAGTCCTTAAGCCTATTCTTTTCATTCTTAATTTCTATTAACATATTTGAATTTGGAGCAACGGAAAAAGACTGCAAGATAGGTCCAGTATTCTTACCAAATTCCTCAGCTTTATTAGGCGGAGCGATGCTAAACCTAGCACTGGTAGCGATGGGAGATTGGGAAATGGCTTCAGAAAAAGATTTATGTTTACCATTCTGGGCGGGAGGTTTGTTAATATTGGAATTTAGGACAGGAGTGCCAGAATCCTTTGTTGTCCAGTAAATTGGTAGTTAGATGGTTAGTCCGTTTGAGGGAGTTACACAGATGTGATGGCTCACCTCGCATCCCCTCGGATATTATATCTATGCATTTCTCTCTTTAATAAGGGAGGAGATTACGATATCAGAAATAACTTTGTACTTGAGGGTGAATGAATAAATACAATGTTGTTATACTTTCTCTATTAAATACTTTACTGTGTATGTCTTTGTTGAATCCAGTTTACCCCGGAGGGCAAACATTTGGCGTCGTTGCCTAGACGTACTCGGGAAGGAAAAAAATAAAAATAAATAAATTGATGTGTTGATTAATGCCCAGTGGAGAAGTGAGCAAAGAATTCATGCCCCATCAATTGAATAAAAATAGAAAGAAGGAATTCAAGGAGGAACAAGCTGCTAGAAAAGCTGTACTCGCACAACATCAAGCCGAGTGAAGGGAGAGATACAAAAGATGCGCCGAAGGAATACTGAAGGGAGTAAGTGAAGGTGAGGGTCTGGAGGTATCTGACCGGGAGGCTGGGAGAAGTGATGAGGATTGCCTAGAGGAAACAAGGAGCTTGTTCAGGTCCTTAACCTTAACCCCACGGACGAAAGTAAGAGAAATTGAAAGGAAGGAAAAAGAGGAAGCCGCACGGAGGGAGGCTCAAGATACCATTGCCGCCGCGAGTATCGAAGTGACCAAGGGGCACGGGTATCATAGTATCCCACCAGGCCTAGACAATTCCAGTAGTTTGGGGACATCAAGTAGTACGGTACCAAACAATTCTGGGGTACCAATGCCGACAGTACCATCCCAGCCTGTAACACAACCGGTGCTGCAAACATAGTCGGCGCCTAGAAAAGTAAACATGGCGACCAAAAAGGAGAAGTTGCCAAAATTCCACGAAGATGGAAAGGAAGATCCAATACGACATTTTCGTATGTGTGAGACAATCTGGTCTGCGAATGGAGTCGCCGACTAGGCAGAATGGGTGAAGCAGTTCCCCGCCACACTCAGAGGGGTAGCCATCGACTTGTACTCTGATGTGGACAAAACAAAGGTGACCACTTGGGACGAACTCAAGAAATAATTCCAGAAGGAGTTTTGACTCCTGAGGGATGACAATGAAATTATTTCCGAGATATACAGTACCAAACAAGGCAAGAAGGAGACTGTGCGGGCCTACAGTCGTCGACTGAAGGAGTTAGTTGGAAAAATGGAGAGTCAGCCAATGGATGACCTGAAGAAAAGATGGTTTGTGGAGGGCCTAAAATCAGACCTACGGAGGAAAATGAAGATAGTGCCCCCCACCTCATATGAAGATGCCTATAACTGGGCGATGTACTTGGAGAGCGAACATAAGACCTCCAAGAAGAAAAGAAGCAAGTCTTCTTCCAACGAAGATGACACTGCAGACGATGACAGTAGCAGTGATGGCGAGTCAAAGAAAAAAGTTATGGCACTCCAAAAAGACATGGAGAGAAAGATGAAGGAGTTCAAGAACATGAAAGGGGGTACCAGCAAGGGGGAAGATGACATGTGGTGTACGAATTGCAAGGAGAGCGGCCATACAAAGGGGTCGTGCCCCAAAAATGCATTTTGTGACATTTGCCAGATCATGGGCCATTCCACCAAGGAATGCCCATACAACATGAAAGTAAGGAATCAACATGTGTTATTTACCTAGGAGCAACCATCTACATCAGGCGGGTACGGAGGCAACCAACGCGGTGGCGGAAGGGGCAATAACAACAACACCAACAAAAGGAATTGAATACAATATGACTCCAAGGGTCGGCCGATGATCCAGTGTCGAGCGTGCAATCAGTGGGGCCACTTTGCAAGGGATTGTGACAAGGGTGACACCCCGTAGAAGCTATGCCGCTGGTGTGGTCCCGGCAACCACGGTGATGCACACTGTCCGAAGGGAGTGAACTTCATAGACATTGATAATATCGTGCTTGTACTTACAAGGGACCAAGCAAAGAAGGCCACATATTTGGATCCCCGTACAGAGACGGAGACCTAGGAAGCTACCTTCTCCTCATGCACGAAGGTGGATGAAAACACCCTAAGGCAGTTATTACAGATGAAAGTGTCGGTAAAACTCCAGGCCCTCCTAGAAACTATACCTCAATTAAGGATGACTATCCTTAACACGACACCATCACAACCTTGTCAGGTACCCAAAACTCCTGCAAGTCTTACCACAGATCCTATGTTGCTGGCCGTGAATAGTGGGCGCCACCCAATGGTGGTCGAGATGGGTATCCTTGGTACCACTCTCACAGACCCCATTGTAGATGGCAGGTCCGGAGTAAATGTACTTCTGGAGGAGACATGGAAAAATTTGGGGAAACCCATGCTGTGGCCTCCGACATTCAACCTGTTGGGAGCGGACTAACACGACATCAAACCCATCAGAAACCTCATGGCTCAACACGTGATGATTGGTACATAGCCCTTCGTACTCGACTTTGTGGTGATCCCACTAAAGAAAAAGGGGTACAATGCTATTTTGGGATGAGGGTGGCTCACCTCGGCGAAGGTGAACCACAACTGGAAGCGGAACACACTCACCATGGAGAAAGCCGGGAGGAAGTACGTGATTGACCTCCGCACACAAATGGTGAGCGAGGAGTTAGCATCTTCAGACTCAGAATCTGAAGGAGAGCAATTGGGAGAAGACAGAGGGCAAAGAAGAATGGAGCCCAATGACGAAGGGGTGTTTGAGTTGGAAGCATGTTCTGGGGATGATGGATATTCAATGAATGGCCTCTTTCATCAAGCAAATGGAAGCTTATGAGTTCTTCACACCATCTTGCAACATGCTAAGCATTAGGGAGGAGGAAGCCACCCCTGCACACCAATTTACGAAGGAAGAACCCATCAAATACCAGGAGGTAAAATCAAAGGGGAAAAACCTCAGTGACAACGCTCGTGTCGGCGACGGTTGGAACCCCGTGGCCGCAGCCTTCAATTTATTTATTCTCCTTCTTCTTATGTATGGGCCAACGAGGTGGTCCCTATAGAATGTATGGTTCCCAGCCTTTGGATCACTAGGGAAAATAGACCTAAGGACAAAGTTCGGGAAGTCGACTACCACGAGGCCATCCAACTGTGGACTCTGGATGGATGGGAGATACACAAGGCCATTAGTAGTTCCAAATCAAAACCCCACCCGGAGAGGATGGACAAAGCACCCGAAGGGAAGGACAGAACACCCAAAGGGATGGAAGGGGACCCGAGAAACTCAAGAGTTCGGACGGATGATCAGAGAGGCACCCGAAAGATAATTAGATTAGAAATATAACAAAAAAAAATTGGAAAAAAAAAATTCAAGTTTACACATGTCTTTCGCGAATGTCAATAATAACTCAGTGCGTAACCCCAAGTTGCCAGCGAAGTAGGACGAAGAATCAAGTGGCGACTTCCGATCAGAGCATGAGACCAAATCCGGCGGTTTCCATGACAACGAAGTATCTAACGGTTTTCGCAAAGAAGCAGAGCAGTCCATATCGATTTGATTGATATTATTTTTAGATTTTCTTGTATAAAATATTAAAATAATATTTAATAAGTTATGTTTGTTTATATTATAGTTTAATTTCTATAGTTATAATTATAAAAATTTAAAATATAGTTATAAATTTTAAATGTAAGGTAGAATTTAAATAATAAATAAATGCTAAAATTATATAATATTACATATATGATATAATATTTTATATTATATATATTATAAAATAATATATATTATATATTAGAAATTGTAATAATTATTAATTTAATATATATTGAAAATATAATATAGTAAATATTTTAGAATATATGATAATTATATATTATAATATCGTTCAAATATATTGAAATTGAATTTTGTAATGAAAATAAAATATAGTATCTCATAAAAATAAATTGTAAATTAAAAGACAATTTCAAAATAAATTAGATGATGTATGAACTATAACTAGCAATTGCAACTAATAAGAATAGTTGGAAGACTATTTAATCATGCTCCATTGCCAGCAACCATAATCCTAATCCTACACCAGATACCTAAACCATTATCCTAACTCTAACAATAATAAAGATCCTAACTCTAACTATAAACTAACCATATTCCTAAATCTAACCTCAATCCTAAGCTTAATCCTAACCCTAATCAAAATCCTAGCCCTAACCCTAGTAGTAACCATGACATAAACCCTTACCCTAACCATAAATATTTAATAAATTTAATATTTAAATTATTTAAAAAAATTAATATATGATAATAAATTAGATATCTATATAATTTATATTAATTAAATATAAAATTTCTATTTATTTTGAAAGCACATTTTAACAAGTGCCACGTAGTGGCCTGCACTTGCCGTAATTAATTATAATTATAATTCTCGTTTTCTTATAAATATTAAGTATGTTTTAATTATTGAATAAAAATAAATATATGTAATGACTAAGTATTAGTTGATTTAATATTGTTATTTAGATGTAATTAGAATGTTAAAAATATTGTTATGCTCTTTTTATAGTATAATGTTTAGTTAGTACAAATTGGAATGTTGTATATAAATATTTATTAATAGGAAAAATAATTATTAATTAGTTTGAATTAATTCATTAACATGCTAGATTTGGTAGTTCTAAATCATTTCAATAATTAATTTAGAACTACATTGAATAGTTTGTAATTATAATATTATTTCATAAATCTTGTCTGAAAAAAACTAATATGAAGCAAGCCTCGTGAATGCAATAGTATATTGTTTAAAATATAGTTATAAATTATAAATGTAAGGTAGAATTTAAATAATAAATAGAGTTAGTGAAATACTAAAATTATATAATATAACATATATGATATAGTACTTTTATATTATATATTATAGAATAATATATATTATATATTAGAAATTGTAATAATTATTTATAGCATATATATATATTAAAAATATAATAGAGTAAATTTTTTAGAATATATAATAGTTGGATTTGGCGATTTCGGGTTCTGCATTCTGAGATTTGGCGAACACTGCATGGATCTGCGCTCTGACAATTCCAAGGTGGCGTACAATGGTGGAAGACTGACGACAGCTCCCGGCGATGACAAGTCTCTAGGTGTGTTCACTCCAACTTGTAGTCTAATAAATATGGCAGTTAATATTGGTCCTGCCCTCGGCATTTTGCCCGTCTGATGGTAATAAATCTGCCCTGCCTAACCCTAACAAACCAGTCGATGCCCTGCCCTCCAGACCAAAATCGTTCTCCGAAGCGGTTTCTAATGCCGGGATTGTGGTGGACGCCAGTGCTAAATTCTTTTGTTCTGCATCTAATGGAGCCTGCAATTCCGGTAAGGGTCCTGGGGTTTCTGATAATCCCTTCTCTGTTGTCCCCAATCCATAAATGTTGGTTGAAATCTTGAATGAAAAAAATAGACTTAAAAATTGTGCTATTTTCTTCTCTGTTGTTGAAATAGATAAGTGTCCTCCACGCAAATTCCTTGACGACTGGTTTCACAATTATTGGAATTTAAAATTGGGTTATCACATGTCGTTCTGTAGGCAAATCCAGAAGCGCCTATATGTTATTTTTTTTGTGTCTCAGGATTCTCAGGCTGAAGTGCTTAAAAAACAGTACTGGAATGTGGGATCAACTTCATTTCGTGCTCTGGCGTGGTCTCCTGAAGCCATCCATGATGAGGTCATTGCTCTATCCGCCCCTAGGTGGTTACTGGTTATGCATATCCCTCCCTTCCTATGGCATTTTCTGCCTCAGCTTTTGGAACCTTTGGGTAGGATCATCCGAATGGATGACACTGTTAGGTTGGTCCCCCACATGGATGCTCGCATCCTCATCGCGATTAAACCTAGGACCGATATCCCGAAAGCCCTAAATGTTAACATTACTGAAGAAAAAATATCGTGCCCTATAGAAATCCTTGGAGGATTAAATGCCTATTTTTTGTACCGAAGAGAAGGGCACCGAAGAAAGGATTGCCCAATTATCAAGAAGAAAATGGATACTAACTCTGGTAAAACCACAGGCGATAGCAACCCCCAGTCTCCTCCAGATAGAATTGTTCCCGTGTCTCAACCACCTCAACCAAATACCCAGATAATTCATGATTCTCTACCTAGCACACCTAGATTAAATTCCTCTGCCCCTCCTTAGGTCCCCATTATTGTTAATACTTCTTCAGCTCAAAACTTTGATGCCCCTGCGGGAACCTCATATGGGTTTCTAACTATCACCAAGAAACGACGTAGGAAAGTGAACAAAAAGAATGTTGTATCAACCTCAATCGCTCCTCCCATTTTAAACAGCCCCATCTCTGTGTACACACAAAATTGTGAGCCTAATGTTAAAACTTTTGATACTCCTAAATCCTCAGCCCCACATAAAGTCCTCAAGGAAATTGAAGATAACTGTATTATTGAAGTGATTCCCGCTTGTAATCCCACTATGGTCTCATGTAGCATCAAGCAGCCCATGGAAGATGATATCCTGACGGGTTTTGAGTCTGATAATGATTATGATGGTATGGAGGATTTCCCCATATCCAAAAGGCGGGGGAGACCTGTGGGGTCAAAAAATAAAAACTCTGGAAACAAAAAAAAAGATGACCCCTCCCCATCTAGTGTGACTCCCAACTTGGGAGCTGATATGCAGTGCCCTCCCCCGACCACTGTTTCTCAATGAACTGTGTTTCATGGAATATAAGGGGCCTTGAATCCCCGGATAGGAAATATGTCACTAAAAAATACTTACTCTCACAGGAATATGGACTTCTTGATGCTCCAAGAGATCAAAGCGGTGGACTTCATCCTAAATAATAACCTGGATTTTCTATGGAAAGATGCGACTAAATACCACACTTTGCACACTAGAGGTAGAGGAGGGGTTGCTCTTCTTGTTAACCCTAAGTGGAGTAAATATATTACTGATCATGGAGTGTCCCCATGTAATCGTGCCGTCTGGATTACCATAAGGCATAACAATAACAATTTTGGTGTATGCTCTGTTTATGCTTCAAATGACTGGAAAGAAAGAATAACCCTGTGGGATTGGCTTGATGGTTTTCCTGACTTGCCTTGGATTGTGGGGGGGATTTCAATATGATCCAATCTCAGGTTGATAAGGAAGGGGGCCTGCCCTTTATCTGGAAAGATAGAGATAAATTTCATTGGGATAGAATGAAAAAAAACAAACTTTTATTTGACCCTCTTGCTGGAAATAAGGATCACTCTCCTGGGATATGGCACACATGGTGCAATTTTCAGCAAGGGGCTAACAGAATTTACTCAAGGTTGGATAGATTTTATGCCAACAAGAACTTTTTCTCTATCCTCCCAGATAAAAGAGGAAACTCTGTTTTGGTTACATCTACCACTCTTTCTGATCATCACCCCATAACGGCCTGTTTTACTATCAACGGCTCCCCTGCTCATTACAGGACTTCTGACGCTAAATTCATATTAAATACTAGTTTTCTGAAAGATGAAGATGTTTTGGCCACAGTTAATATCATTTGTTTGATTAATAGAAATCACTACCCTTACCTCAATTGTATTGAAAAATGGGACTTAAATGTTAATACCTGGCAGAACTTCCTTAAAACCATTGGCCAAAAAAAGCCAAAGACTATAGGCGCATTGAAAAAACCCTCTCTTCTAATCTTCAGATTGCTGAAGCCAACATTCAAGACAACCCCTCTGATTACAGTCTTACTGCCCGGGTCATTTATGCTAAGGATGCTCTTAGCCGGCATCTTCAGGCCAGAACTCGTGGAGCTAAAATCAGGTCTCGGGCCAATTGGCTGCAATTTGGGGACAGGGGGTCAAAATTCTTTTTCAATCTTTTGAAGCATAAACAGACTAATGAGTCCATTGATAGAATTGTCATTGATAATCAGGACATCACCAACTCTGATATGATAAAGAATGCCTTTGCTAAATACTACCAAAATCTCTTTACCTCTAAGGACTCTGAGGAAGCGGCTAACATTAGGAACCAATGTATGTCTCTTATACCTAATAAGATCAATGAACAAGATGTTGTTCTCCTTTTTGCCAAGATTACCTTGGGGGAAGTTGAGAAGGCCATCCTCTCTTTGCAGAATGACAAGGCCCCTAGGCCCGATGGCCTGCCAGTAGAATTCTATAAGGCTAATATTGGTTGGATTTGCCATGAGCTACTTAATATATATTCGGAGGCTTTAGATAGAGGCTCTTTGGGTATGAACATCAATAGGGGTATCATCAAACTCATCCCCAAAGATGGTGATAAAGCTCCTATTAAAAACTGGAGGCTGATTACTCTGTTAAATGTTTCATATAAAATCGTGGCCAAAATCCTTGCTCTGAGGCTTCAGAATATTCTTCCTAAACTTATTGGATCCACCCAGACTAGATTTATTAAGGGAAGGTATATATTAGAAAATGTGATAACTAGCTGGGAGGCTATGCATTGGGCGAAGCACTCCCAACAAAATTGCGCTATACTATTGTTAGACTTCGAGAAAGCATATGATCATGTGGAATGGAACTTCATCACCATGACACTCGAAGCTTTTGGATTTCCCAACAGATTTTGTAAACTTGTTAAAATGATGTTGAAAGATGTCTTTACTCATATTGATATTAACGGTTCCCTATTTGATGCCTTCCCCCTTAGTAGGTCCATCAGACAGGGCTGCCCTCTTGCCCCTGCCCTCTTTGTGATTTCCTCAGAGGCTCTCCACTATATCCTCAGAGATTATTCTATATCCCCTGCTGTTAAAGGTATCCTGCTCCTTAATAACGAGGAACTCATCAACAGTCAGTTTGCTGATGACACGACTATTTTTTTTGAAGCCCGTGACAATAATTTTGAAGCTCTCCAAAACAAGCTTAATCTGTTCTGTACTATATCTGGAGCCAAGATCTCCCATTCAAAATCTATTTGCCTTGGGTGGAATGAGGTGCCTCCTAACTGGAGCAACAGGTATCAATATCAATGGGGGGGGTCCCCATTTGATTGTTAGATACCTTGGCATTCCTTTTTCCGTTGACCCCTCTCTAAAGACTATGTGGACTTGGATCAAAGACAAAATTAACATCAAGCTTAACAAGTGGCATAACCGATCCCTTTCTCTTGCTGACAGAGTTCAGGTCTGCCAAAAGATTCTGTCCTCTTACAATATCTACTACTCTTTGGCTTGGATGTTCAACAATTATCAGATTCTTGAAATCCAGAAGGCTATTAGGAATTTCCTATGGTCTGATGGCAAAGGAACAAAAAAACTACATGCTGTTAAGTGGCAATGGTGTCATACGGACAGCCTCCTTGGGGGATTGGGTCTGAAGGATCTTGAGACTCAAGGGGTGGCACTTGCCGCCAAATGGATCTTCCACTTTATGGAGGGTGATTCCCCGTGGAAAATCCTCATTAGGAACAACATTGAGAAGGGATACCCCAAGCATGCCAAGTCTTGGAAAGGCCTGCCCTTCACTGATCTTATCATGGGGAACTTTCCCATTAAGGTCCATGGTTCTGCGATTTTCTGCTCCATTTGGAAAGCTTGGGAGAAGGTTAGGAAGTATGTTACTAATAAGGAATACCATGATAGTCAAACTCTATATGGTGAAAGATCTATATGGTGGAATTTGCAGATCTCTGGAAAACCCCTAGCCCTCTCCCAAGGATGCTCTACTAGGTTTTGGAATAATAAAGGGTTATCCTAGCTGGTTGATTTATTTGAGCATAATCAACTTATGCCTTGGAATGATCTTAAAGAGAAATTCAACATTCCTGACTCGCAAAAAAAAACCTACAATATGATTGTTAAAGCCACCAAAGATCTCCACTTGACCTGCTATGTGGACTCCAATAGGGTCCTTCAGTGCAAATGGCCTGATGGAAATATTATTAGCAAAATTAAGGCTAAAAACATATATAGTGTCATTAATCACAATGACTCCATTATTGAACATATTAATTCCCTTTGGTATACCTCCCTTGATATTTGTTCCTGGAAGAAGCACTTCACCTCCCTTTGGAAGGGATCTATTGAACCTAAAATCAAGTATTTTAAATGGCTGCTGTTGCTTAATAGACTCCCTGTCAGAAATATGGAAGCAAAAACTGAATATTGTAAATTCTGTAAGATGCCTGAAACTAGTAGACATATTTTCTTCGATTGCATTTTTGCTAGAAAGATTTGGCAAATGTTTGGCATTTCTTACCCACTGGATTATACTATTATGAATATTGTGACTGGTCATATTTACGGGATTAAGAAGGACACTAATATATTCTGGTATATTCTTTCTTCTAACATCTTGTGGCAGATCTGGAAGTGCAGGAACGAAGAAGGGTATTAGGATAACCCCAGGTCCCTTACTGAGTATTTCAGAAAACTCACTTATTTTAAAATCTTCCTGCAGGTGCATACTACGATGTTGATTGATAAGGAGAAGCTCAAGAGATTCCTAAAGACTGGTCACGCCACCTTCTTTGTCTATGAGATGCAACATGGACATGAGTGGAGGAAAAACATTGATGACTTAAAGATGTTTGAAAAGACCCT
>MU224656.1:834644-856926 GCA_018584345.1 Thuja plicata | reverse complement strand
GAAGTTAGAAAGAACAAAAACACCAAGAAAGAGCTGCTGGCTATGCTGAGACAGATTCAGGAACGGAATAAGATTGTTTGGATGGAGGGTGAGAAGGGATGGACGACCTGGGTTGATGCTATTGATGACATCTTGCTTTAGTTTGTGTTCCTCTTTTACTTAGCTGCTGTCTTTTGTGCTGTCTTGTATATGATGTAAACTCTCTTTTGAACCTATTCGGCAAGGCCTTGCCTCTTACCTGGTGTTGACTCTGTGAGGCCCTGCCTCGTACTCGATTTTATGGTCTTTTTTGGAAATCCTTATAATTAATACAAAAAAAATATATAATAGTTATATATTATAAATAATTGAAATTTTTAATGAAAATAACATGTTTACAATATAAAATATAAAATATAAAATATTGTATCTCATAAATATACTATATTCTAAATTAAAACACCAATTTCAAAATAAATTAAATGATATATAAATTATATATTACAAAACTATGTTAAAAACTACTGTAAAAAAAAAATTTGTGAAGCCTCCGAAAAAAAGGGGTCCTATAACACCAAATCAATTGAACCAATCATAATTGAAATTAATAATTTATAGAATATATTTAATTCATAAATAAATATTTAAACTTTACAAATAGTTGAATAAGAAAAAAATACGGATTTATGATTGGTTCAGAATGCAATAGTATATTGCCTACGACAAGTACAATAATAATTCATAATACATAAAATATATAATAATAAAACTATGGTTAAAATAAAATCAAAGACCAAATCAAGTGCACAAGTATGCAGGATCACACTCCATGATTAAAGATTTATTTAATTGTAAAAGACTTGATTAGCTAATTAAATTAAATTAAGTATCTAATTACAAGAAAATGAAAGAAAAATAATTTTAATCAATAAGAATTGAAAAGAGAATTAAATAGTAAAAGTTATTTAATTATCCTACAAAAAGAGATTAATTAAATAATAAAAAATATTTAATTAATATAAATATAAATTAAGTAATTTAAATATGGAAAAAGAAAAAATGATTTTTTGAATTTGATTTAGAAAAATGATATTCGATTAATTAAATAATAAAATTATTGAATTAATTAATTTTTTAAAGAAAAAATATACTTATCAGTTCTGAACAATTTTTAATGTCTGCAAGACCAGTGAGAAAATGAAGATTCTTATAATCTATCTCCTTGACGATGAAGATCTCTTTAAACAAATAAAAGATGATCTGAAATGGAGAAGAAGAAGATGATCAGTCCAAGAAGACTGGACTATTTTTAGCTTCATATGCGTTGAAAATCCATCTATATAAATATATTTTTTCCTGTTGGAATCTCGAACTCCTTGCTTACTAGTAAACCTATTCAATTAGAATGCCTCGCTTTTTGTAAATATAATTTTCCGAAGTAAAGGCGGGCAACCAAAGAACTGGAGGAGAAATCTAGAGAAAATTAAAATTTGGCGAAAGGTTTGTTTCGACCTTGCAGGGGAGCAAGTGGAGGATGCAATGGCAATGGGAGAATGCCACTGCTGGGGCAATCGCCGGATTTACTACTGTTGCTGTACTTCATCCCCTCGATGTTGTTAGAACCAGATTTCAAGGTAAATTATCTATTATTTCCTGTTCTATACTGATATTCGTATTCATTTTAATTTGTTTATGTGTTCTCTCCATCCAGTGAACGATGGCCGGCATACTCGATTCCCTTTATACACAAATACAGCCAATGCCCTCTACACAATCGCAAGAGCAGAGGTGAGATCATTTTCACAAATTCGATGCTCCATTCGTCTTTTTTCATTTCGTCAAATAGGTGAATACATGTTTTTGCAAACAAGTATTCATGAAGTTAATCTTTTTGGTTTGCTCTTTGATTTAATTGAAAGGGATCCAGTTTATGGGTTTTGCTGAAGAGACATAAACTGCAAAAAAAAAAAAAAAGTTATTTCCATTTCAGCCAAAGATGAACAGAGGCTATGTTGATTATTTACACTTTTCCCGTTTTCTCAAACAGAAGTCCTGGGCAAGAAGCTTTAAACCATGCGGCAGATTATCTAATATAGAGTTTTTTCGCATATAAATAGTCCAAGCAAGTGGAAATAAATCAAATACATGCTTAAAAACAAACAACTTCAGCATAGTAAATAGACTGGGGAATAAAATTCTCAACTCTTGAATATTTACACAGCTTCATAGTGGACATAAGAGACCTGAAGAAGAATAAAAACGAAATTTCTGCATACTTTGCCTATGCATTAGTCAGTCCTTCGCAAATAAAGCATCCGACTGAAAGCAACTGATAAAAACCGACTTGAGAAAAGTGAGCATAACATAACTCATCTGAGCAGAAAAAGGACCTGCAAAATCCATTACGAACTAGCATCATTGATCATCATAAAATGCATGTGACATGCTTCTCGTATTATGCATGCGCAAAAGCGGCAAGTGCAGTTGTAGAAAGTATTATTTACTTATACCGAGGCCTTACACAATATATTATTGATTGTTCTCTAAATAAAGGTGCTCATGGTTAAGGTAACCTGAATCCTGAAAAATTGTCGGTTGGATACCAACTCTCAGTTGGGGTCTACTAATTAACCAAACGGGGGAAAAATTGCAACACAAATTTCTCAAATTAAGTACCCATTTTTCCAGCAATAGGCTATTCACCCCCTCTCACATTTTGAGGGAGGTCATATTTGAAAAGATTTTCCAGAACTACAGATTTGTCTATATCCAAACGGTGGGGCCAAATCAAATGTATTTATTTTCTTATTTCTTTTAAGTACCAAGGTAATTTGTAACTTTGTCACTCTGAGTTCAGTTTTTGCATGATATCAGCACACACCTCATTTTGAATCAAAGGAGCCGACCTTGCCCTGGAATCATCTTTAACAAAGCCTTGTCACCTTCCCTTACATTCCATCTCAAGCCCTCTTTAATTATGGGTGTATACCTTCTCAAAACTCCCAAGCCTAATAATGACACGGAAGAGGCTCCAAAGTAAACAACTTTCAGCTTTTGGGTTGTTCAAGTACTTCTTTCTAGCCATCCTCCTTCAAAGCATATCCTTTTCTTTATATGCTGTTCATATCATCTTTGCTCATACAATGAAATTTGTGATTTTCATGATTCTCCAACACAAATTAACATTTCATCTTGTTGGCATATCTTTTTACAGGCAATTGGAGAAATTTTTCTTTTTTCATATGACCCATTCCACTAGGATTTTCTCTGTAATCTTGTTACAGTTTGACTGTTTTACTTGGAGTAAAGGCATCATATATAGTGGAATTGTTTGTAGGTAAGCTTTAATTAGTTGACTACTTTCTCATAAGGTAGGCCATTTTACTTGCCATGTTGACAGTTTTGCCTGAAACGGGCTTAACACTCCCTTTTGTTTCATTTTGAGCTAATTACGCTGAGGGGCATAATTGCAGTGGCAGCAAGGGATGGGGTATAATGATGTGTGCATGTTAACAAAAACTAGAATACAGCTGACACATTTGAATATTTTTTTTAATGCTAAAATTACAAAATAACTCTTACTTATCTCTACATTACTTTAATAGTGTATGTGTATGTAACTAATGCTACTTAAATATATGGGTGTATGTAAGCACTAATACTCTTATCTGAAATTGCTATGTCAACTTATATAGAACAATATTTTTTCAAATAATTTAGCTGTCAAGGAATATAACACGTTACTGAATACTGAAAGCAGCACTTCATTATAAATAGTTACCTCCTTTTACAAATAAAAACTTTGCCGCAAGCTTTAGAAGCACTGCAAGGTTACAACTTAACTCACTGAGTATGATAATCCAACCTCAAAATCTGCTGCTGATCCTATGTGATAATGGCCTGCTGATATGGAACTGGGGTACAAGTTCAGGACAATCTTGCTGCTGCAGCTTGATGGAGGGTGGCTTTGTATGATAGGGATTCTGGAGCCTGAAATAGCTGCTGTGGGTGTTGTGGCCTCCAGTCTCACTCTTCACACCCAAGAAGTCTTTTTGTTGCTTGGATGGTGCTGAAACTAATTGAAACTGAATTGCTATGCTGAGGAGCTGAAATTGACTGTAGGTAGACTGAGGTGCTGAAATTGATTGTACAGCTAGACTGTTGTACTGAGTCTAAGAAATGATGATGTTGATTGCTATTTGGATTTCCTATGCTGGAACTAGGTAGGTGCTCATGCTGACTGCTAATTAGGACAGTACTGAAATTGATATACTGGACTGTTCTACATCTTTAAAGCTCTGTGCAATTCTCAGGATGGAACCACCGATTGGAATTTTGAGGGTTTTTGTTCCCAGTCTCCATATGAGATGCCCAACGGTTTTTGTCCTTGTATCTCTATGCAATCCTTATGGTTTCTGTCCTTGGACTGGTGAATAAGAGCTCAGCTGAAGACTTTCAAGAGAAAATATATTGGAATGCTGATTTTGCTATCTATACCTGTTTAAATATTCACACATGTACCTAACCACCCTAGGGTGGCCACCTTTCCTCTTTTTCTTGGATTAGTTCCTTATCCTCTTTTGCTAAGGAGGCCACTTTTGGCCGTATCTATTGAGGTGGATGCTCCTTTTTTCTATGGCAAAAATAATTTTTTTATGCAAGAAGACTTACATGTAGATACAACAGAAGGATTTCCAGATGACTTGCCATCAAAAAATACAACAGACGAAGGATCCACCACAGGATCCTAACCCCCAGTCAGTATGCATAGAAAAGTCACAATTTCTTTTAATCCACTTCCAACCCAGACCCAACAATTTACCATTACTCTTGTTGATCATCATCAATAAGCTTGAGAATCTGCTGAAATTTATCCTGGTCTGAATCACCCTAGTCAGTGGCATTCTAGTTACTTATCCCTTTAGAGGCTCATTTGGTTCAACTATCTGGTATCCTGCTCCATTCTTTGGGAACATGGACAAAGGATATGGACTCAAAATCAATAGCCAAATAAAGAATCTGCTTAACGACCAAGGTCAATCTCTAGGAGGCTTCCTGTAAATTCCTTTTATTCAGCAAGAAGACTAGAATCATGGAGTCAATTTCATAAATAACTCGTTTCATAGGATTTTTCCAAAGCCTTTAGAAATGCCTAAGATTCCATATAATTATTCGAGTGAATCCCCAAATAGGTAGAAAGGAAAAATTGGACTCAAGCCCACACTATCTCAACCAATACCACCAATCTCTGCAATACTTGGTGTGATGTCCCCAATCCCATTCCAAACAAGGCCCTATTGGATTTTTTAAGTCGATGCTACATGTTGGCATAACATCTGGTGATATCGAGAAACTTGAAAATATGCATCAGGTTAATTGGAAATACGTCATACCATCAAAGGTATCATGACTATGCTAGGTGGTCTTCAATCACAATTCATATAGCGGGAATGTATATATTCTTCTTTGCACTATAGTCACTACCTGATATTGGGTCACTCTCAACAATAGGCGGCACGTATGATGAAGGTGTCTGAAATGAGTATTGCAAACTCATCATTACTTTTCCCTAGCAATAATATCATAAGCCGATTAGTTATTCCTCAAGACGCAGCGATTAAAGATTATAAATATAAAATAGAGACTATCGTGTGAATCCCAGTCATAAACAATGGTAATATTGTAGCATTGAAGATAGCAACTATATTCCTATATGAAGCAATCAATTTCATCATCTCCAATTATGTTGAAGTAACATCGCTTTGAAAGAAACACTGATTATTCCTGATCAGCACATAAACTAGTTCATTATGGGGCTGCCAAAGTTAGTGAAGTAAGGAGCGATTCAATGAGGTATTAGTTGAAACTAGTTTAAGCCTTATTAAGGAAGGAACAGCGAGTCCATTATGGTTCAAGAATTAACTCATGAAGGGTTTCGATATTTGCCTGTGATATTCGGATATTGTTTTCTTCAGAAGGAAGTAACACATCAAGAGAAAGTGTGATTACCAAAAAAAATGATAGTAAAGAGGTGCAGTTTATTAAACTAATGCAAGTCTCTTGCCTTTTCTAAAAAGCCATGATTAGTCAGAGATGTGATTATGTTCATATAAAATAATCCAATTAAGGAAAAGACAGAGAATACTTCATTAATGATTGAAGGGTCACAACTCTTAAGGGAAGAACATCTGAGAAATATATAAGGCAGATCGAAAACATTTGGGGAACATCATCGAATTGTTTCTATATTTCTACTCATCCATGATTAGTTCACTCAATTGAGCAGTTGCCTTTAGGCAGATTCGGTTGCATATATTTAGGGAGAACAATCAGGAACAGCACCACCACCCTTTCCATATTTCTGAAGACTAAATTAGAAACAGAAAATTACATCATCTCTATAAGTGATAGAAAGCAGACTTCAGCATAATTTATATTGTCATACCAAGAACAGCTATAGGCGATATTGAGAAGATCATCGCATACTTCTAGAGTCTAGATCAGAAACAGCAACTTAGCTTCATCGCTATAAGTGATTGAACGGGAAGACTTACAGCATTTTAATATTGCCATATCAGAAATGGCCTTAAGCAATTGAGAGGTAACTTACAGCATAATCTACATTGTCATATCAGGAATAGCGGAGTAAACTTCATAATTGCAGATTGCAATATAGCAGAGATCATCCTTGCATAATTCTCATTGACATATCAGAGACAACAGAGATACTCTATCTTATCTTATACAAATATCAGAGATATTCATTGACAAATGGTATATTATATAGTGATTAAGATTATAATAATTTAAGTGGTATCGATTGTATACTCTAAGGATAATCAACTATAGAGCAGATCATAATAAATCATTCTTATACTAAGTGGTATCAATTATCATCAATCTAAGTTTTATAAAGGATTTTGGAGTTTTTGATTGGAAAGAAGTCTCTTGCAATTGAATTTGTGAGTTAATAGTCCCTTAATCCATAGAATTCATGTAAGGGGACATTACAATTGGATTGCCTTTAGAGGAGCCATCGATGTTAAGTTTAAGAAAACCATCAGGGGGTGGACTCCATTTCCAGATCTACTTGCCTTCTTGGGAATTTGAATCCTAGTTCTAGGTCCATCCTGTGAGAAAGGAGAAAGAGAAAGCTTCCAAAACTTAACCAGTTGCAGAGCAGAGGAAATAAGAGGGTCATCCAAATGGAATTTTGCCTCAAATAGTCTCTTTAATCACCTTTTTGATTTTAAGCCAAACTTGCATGACTTTGTTGTGATGCTCTTGAAAATTTGCTGATTCCTCTCCAAACAAATCTGCCAAAGAATAAAGGAAGGTCCAATATCCCAGGTAGCTAGGAAGGAAGCCGAGGTAGGGGGATGACTCAAATAGTTCCATAAGTCAGATAAGGAATAGTATGAATAAAAGGTCTATTTCAAAGCTTCCACCATAGATTCCAGATCTATTTAGAAAAGGGACACTAAAAGATTAGGTGACTAGTGTCCTCATTATTGCCACAAAGAAAACAAAAGGAAGGTCCTTGAAAACCTCTCTTCCTGATATTGTCCTTGTTAAACTTTTGTTGTGTGTCAGAAGCCAAAGAATAAAATAGCATTTTGGCTAGCCATTCTTGTTCCAAATTCTTTTCCGCCAAGGAAAATCCATACACTCTTCTTGTGATTTGAGAGCCTGATACCAAAGAGCCAATATATAAATTCCTTTTGAGTCATGGCTCCAACCAAGGATATTTGATTCCTACAAGGAACTGCAATTTCATACAACCAAAATTGAAGATAGCATATCATTGTTGATATTTTGGTCTTTACGGTAAAGATCGACCACTTGGATAATTTGGAAATAATAAATAATAAATAATCAATATATGGAGATATATTTATTATAATTGATTTAAATAATGATAATAAATAAGGGATATTTATTATCTATTGTTTATCGATAATTATGAGTAATGATTTAATTAAAACAATATAATACTTGGGAGGGCCCAAGTTGTCATTAAGATAATAATAAATAATAAGTTTATTATTTATTATGGGCCCAAGTCGGCCAACTTGGAGGCCAAGAGTTTATTTTAAGTAGCTCATATATTAGAGCGACTTGGAGAAGGTTAGAAGCAAGTTTTTAATCAGAACTACGTCTGACTTTGAGTTGCATTGGATGCAACAATGTAGGCGTTTTTCATAAGGATGGATCCTTATGCAGACTTCAAGTCAACCTACTTGCCTTTCTACCTTCAGCAAGTCGCATGGATGAGCAAGCTGTTTCAACCTTGGTGTGCGAATTAGTGTGTAATTCATTCACAGCGAATTCATTAGTGTTGGAGCAAATTCATTAGTGCTGGAGCGAATTCAAAGTGCTGGAGCGAATTCATTAGTTCTTGAGCAAATTGAACAATGACTTCAAGGAGATTTCAAGCAAGTCTTAGATCGAATTATTGGTTGAATTAGGACAGTTCGATCTCTGCTATTTATAGCATTCCATATAGGCCGAAATTATGCAAGTCTTGGAGCGAACCTTGACTTACGATTTGGAGTGAATTCTTTCAGATCTCTACCAAACGAATTCTAGGAGAATTTGAATTTACCACCAGGCAGATGTACATCAGATATTTCAGCCCTAGGTGGGCAGATTTGGCTTGCATATCGAGCACTCACATTCAAGGAATTTGAAGACAAACTCAATATCAGTCCTGAACTTCATCTCCGGGTATTATCCATCCTTTTTTGAAGTTTACTTTGTCTTTTTCCTGTGCTTAGTTTTGTTAGATCTCTATAGATTGAACATATTCCTATGAAGATCTGGAAAATACTAACAATCATGCTCCTCTAAGGAGCCTCCACTTGGCCAAGTGCAAGGCCCTTTCCAATGTTGGACTAAGGTTCCCCATAAAAAATGAACTTAAAATCAACAACCTTGGAACAATCGGCCTTTAAAAGAATGTCACAAAGAGGTTGAAGTTGGGGAAAGGGCGAGAAAAAAGGGGGATGATTATCTAGAAGAGCCCTTTCTTTATAAGTGAAGCCCCCTTCTTAATAGTGTTTCAAATCATGGAGCCTTTCCCGCTCAACTCCATTCGCGGAATATCTTCATCAACTACTACTAAATATTTGGAGTAAAGAATTTTCGCCCACAGTTGATATGGATTTTGACACCATCTCCAGTATGGTTTGGTACCAAAGCCTGATAGTTAAGCTTACGCTGTTTGAGACTAAGTCATTGGCCTCCTTGGGACTACAAACCAAGTCCTAATCTGCAAGACTTTGTTTATGAATTCTAGATTTTTATCCCATAAGAACTTTCTAGAGAGCATCAAATTCATTGAGGAAATACATAAGACTAGTTAAGACTAGAAATTTATAAATAGGCAGAGATTGTAAAACAATTTTTCAAAGAACTGAAACACCTAACAAAAGATAGCCATCAAAAGGTCTAATGGCTAACCCTCTAATGACACTTGCCCAAAATCTTCTTCCATTGGTCTCTTCTCTAGCCTCCAATTGGAAGGGGAATACCCAAATACTCGAAGACAATGTCCCAATGTGAAAATGGAGGATGTTTGCAATTCTATGTTGAATGGGATCAAGTTTACTAAAAAAGAAGATGCTAGATTTGTCTTCATTGAGTTGTTGGCTTGAAGTAGATAAATAAACATATACAACCTTCCTAAATTTGGTTGCCACCTCATTTTTGGCTAACTCATCCATGACCTAAAGATGAGCATAAGAGCTAGAATTACCATCCAAAGACTGACCTTGGTGGAGTCCCTTGAGACTGCTTTATCAAATGTTATAATCCTTTTGCCAATAAAACAAACAAATGGGGGGATAAAGGATCCCCTTGTGTGAGCTTTTGAAGATGAAAAGAGAGTTGAGGGGATACCATTGGTTAAACACAAACAAGGAGGTTGAATTCATGCAACTCATAACCCAATTGATCCATTCTAAACAAACCCCAAATGCCTATAAGACCTAATGGAGAAAAGACAAGCTAACTCTGTTATGGGCCTTAGACATGTCCAACTTAATGAACATGACATTTTCCTTCAAAGTGAACACGGAGTGAATAGCTTAGGTTGCCACCACAACATTGTCTAATATTTGGCACCCTTTGACAAAAATCTCTTGCTTGGGGGAAATTAGGGAGATCATACACTTCTTCAAACACTTTGCAATAATTTTATTGGTTATGTTGTAGGTAACATTCCAGAGCGCAATAGAGGGAAACAGGTCAAAGGAAAAGGCTTCTTTTTTGGAATTAAGCAAGAAAAGAGAATTGATAGCTTTGAGCATTCACTTATTATTCTAGGATTCGTGAACCACCTCTAATAGGTTGAATTCTAAATTTCCTAAAATTCTTGAAAAAATTCTATTGGAAAACCATTAGGTCTAGGAGATTTACCTTTCTTCATTTGGAAAGCAAAAATCATTAGTTCCTCCATTGAGATGGATTCTACGAGCATTTGATTCATATCCTCAGAAACCAAGGAAGGAATACACTCAAGAATGGTCTCTCATCGTCCTCATTTTGAGTTTCTAGCATTGTAAATAATGAAGAAAAATACCTAATTCTTTGGGAATATTTTGAAAAGAATAATATAATTGACCCTCTTGAGCAAAAGCGAGAGAGAATAAACTATGATTGCTTTTGCTCTCCGTCATTGTATTGCTAAAAAGGAGGTTTTTCCATCACCTACCTAAAGCCAATTAATTTAGGATTTTTGTTTGCAATAGATCTCCTCTCAAAGGTTCCATTCAGAGAGTTCTTTAGTTTAAATCAATGTTCCACTGAGTTTTGGGACGGGGGGATGGGTTTCATGGACAAGGGGACAAAGGGCCTAAGTTCGAGGATGGTGGGGGGACGATAGTGGGGTGGGGGGGTGGCAGTGCTGATATACATATAGTACTTGGAAAGCTAGCTATGGAAAGATGTATAGGAATTACATTTCAAAGAAAACTTTGGCAAATTAGTAAAAATATCAAAATTGCAAATACTAAATACGAAGATTTTAAAGATTTCCATTTTAATTTTAAATACTTGAATACTAAAAAAAATTTAACAAATGAAATCGTAATTGGAGATGTTTATCATATTGAAAATATCATAAAGATGATTACAATGAATAACATGATATAAAAATAAGTATAAAATGTCAAAATGTAGTGAAGGGACGCCTCTACTCATCTCCAATCTCCTCATGACTGGATCTACTGGACTCCTCATGGTCAAGATCCGCCAAATTAACACCAACCAACCTTGCATTTGAAGTTGTAGCATCCTCATCAATCTGTGATGGCTCCTTTGGCTCTACATCCCATCGTGTTGCTGGACTCTCTTTATATACATGTGTCTTGCAGTTAACAAGACACAAAGCACTATTTATAGCCACAAGCTTCTCTGCTCTCCTAGAGGTAAGTTCGTTTCTCTTAAGAGAGTGGATTGAACTATAAGTAGACTAGTTCCTCTCAACAACTGAAGAACTTGAAATCTAAGAAAGCGAACGAATGGCTAGAGTGGTAGTCTTTGATTTTTGTCCATGATAATTCCACCACAAAATTGGGTCCTCCTGTGCCATAATTCCTATATCCGTCTTAGCCGCATCAGAATAACCCCTAAGAGTGGCAAATTTGGTCCACTCAGTGCAAATTATGTTGACAGTATTAGGATCATACATCTTATCAATACACCTAAAAAACCCTTCCTTCACCTCATCATCTTGAATCGGTGTTACTCTACCAGGCCTAGCCTTGTACCACTTAGGATTCAATGCATAGGCAGCCATATGCAAGGGAGTGTTGAGCTTGTCCCGTTTGCACTGAATGATTGGCCGAATGTGTTCATTGTAGAATGCTAAAGTGGGGTCCTTCACTCGCATAACCCTTATTTGGTCAAGCATAGAAACAATGCAGTCATACACCTCTCCAATGGTAGGTGCATCCCCATCCCCATATGTGATGACTTGGAAAATTGGGGCAATGATGGAGATTATGTATTTTGCATCACTCCAAAACACATCAGTCTTTATTATATCCTTCACCCTCCTCCCTTGCTCTATCTTGGCCTCGGCCAACCGATTCCAATCTATTGCCATAACCATGAGTTTCAGTGCCTATTGCAACTCAATCATTCTCTTCTCAACAGGTTTCAAGAACTCCTTCACGAAGCTCCCGACGAGTGCATGTGACGTGTGGTAGTTGTAGATAAACATCTGCACATCTCTCGCATCATTGACCACTTCTCTAATCCACTTAATCTTCCCCATGTCCTTGAGTGCATTGTCCATGGCATGCACACAACAATGTAGTCCACCAAATATGTTTGTAGGCTGCCTCAATAAGTTTCCTTGCAGCTCTGCACACATGTGTTGCATCTGTCACTACTTGGACCACATTTTGTGGCTCAACCTCCTCAACAGCCTCCCTAAGGACCTCAAACTAAAAATCAGCATCTATGCAATGCCCTGTACAATCAACTGGCTTGAGAAAGTATGGAACCTTTACACATGTAACCATGATGTTGATGAGTGGATGATGCCTAATGCTTGTCCACCCATCCATAACTATGTTGCATCTAGATTCCACCCAACATGCCTTCATCTCCTCCATCAAAACATTGCTCTTGGAATAGTTCTTATCCAAGATGTTCTAACTTAGTTGCATATATGATAGTCTTCCCCTCACCACCATCGATATCATCTCCTTATAATAAGGAGACCGAGCTACATGAAATGGGATTCCATTGGCAAAGAAGAACTTGCCAATGACATCATCTTTCTCATCCTTCAACTGCACATTGAACAATTCAGCTATGGGGTTACTTTGCAACTTGTGTTTCCTTTTACCCTCCTGTGATTGGGCCACAACACTTTGAGTGGATGACGGTTGTTTACTGTTATACCTGGTAAATTACATACATGAAATAGTAATACAGATGGCAATGCGTACTAGATATAGGAGTAAAATATATCTTTGTTCACTCATGAATTCATTACAGAGAAAAAGACCAAAGATGGTACAGAGAAGAAGACCAAAGATGGTCAACCAAGGTTTACAATTCATCCGACTCTCCACTACTCCCTTCCATGGTGGTACACAACATATTTAAAGGACCTGAGATTGCCAAGAGGGACACAACTGTCAACCAACCGACACTTACAACTACCCGAGAGTGACAGCCAATGGACAATTAATACATTGACTACAATTAATACATTGGTGGATTACCAATATTATCAAACATAACAATAGGCAATATACGACGACTACAAATGTCTTGACATCTCTCTTTCTCTTGTTTGCAATTCATGACAAGAAGCATGTGGTTGGCTCTGTTGAACCTGTGTCCTATGAGACAAAGTAGTAGGCATTGCATTTGCATTGCCTTTAGGAACACTCTAAAGCTTGTTGATCTCAATTCTATATTTGACATTTGCAGCTTGTTCCAAAAAAGCACATGGTTTCACACCTTTTCCACACTCTAGTAATGCTGCCATGCCATTATACACTACACATGTTGCATCTTCATTTCATTGTGCCACCACCATGTTGATCTTATAGTGTTAGCAATTTTCTTTCCTCCTAAATTCGAAATACATAAATAACCTTGTATCGTCATGACTGAAATTCTCATAACGTCGTCTCACTTTGTAACATTGCGACAAGAGTTCACATAAAGACGCTTCAATTGTAACGACATCGTTTATTTTGTAATAGGTCGACTCTTCATGTTCAAGACAAGTTCATACATCAAGGAGGAATTGGCATTCATATAAATTATTGATATTCTTTGCTAGTGGGTTATCGTATTGAAGTTGTATGTATTATTGTTTGTAGATACATAGGAGCTATTATCATTGCTTTAGTTTGGCCTAGTTTTTGGGCAAATTGTAAATCAATCTTGGGCCTATTCATTAAATATAAGTGATATTTGTGGTTGGGTTTTCCTCCCTCAAGTTGGAGGGTTTTCCTAGGGTATTTGTTGTGTCTTAGTGTTCATTATTTTTGTTTTTGCTTCTTATTTCATAGCTGGCATAATTTTTATTATCATGGTACCAGAGCCAGGTTTAGGCAAGATTAAGATCAGATTCATTCAAGCAGCGAAGTCTTCTTCTCTTCTTATCGTCTAAGTAAGTCTTTCTTAGCATCAAAGATGGTGAACGGACTCAAGGTTGAAGATAGGCTTGATGGTGCATCGAAAATCACCTCTTGGAAATACAAAGTTCTTATTGCACTGGAAGATATTGATCGTCTAAACTTCGTAGAGAATGATGTTTGGGATGTTGTACTAAGGCCCGAAGGAAAATCAGTTGTGTCTTCCAAGTGGCTTTTCAAGATCAAGCATGCAGTTGATGGGAGCATTGAGAAGTACAAAGCAAGATTTGTGGCAAGAGGATTCTCTCAGAAGGAGGGAATAGATTATGAGGAGACATTTCTCCCGTTGCTCGTTATACATCTATTAGGACTATTATTTCTATTGCTTCCTTTAAAGGCTGGAAGCTACATCAAATGGATGTAAAGACTGCATTTCTTAATCGTGTGATTGAAGAAGTGTTCATTGATTAACCAGATGGTTTTGTGATTCATGAGGAGTCTTATGTATGCAGATTGAAGAAGGTATTATACGACCTTAAGCAAGCACCTCGTGCATGGTATGAAAGGATTGATCAATACTTGATGAGCTTGGGATTCTCCAAGAATGATGCAGATTCCAATCTTTACTTCAAGATAGTTGATGATGGGGCCTTAATATTGGTTCTTTACAGTGTTACAGGACTCTGCGAGTCCGGCCAGGACTGTGCGAGTCCCGAGCCGAGTCTGGGCTCCAGAGTTCTTCTGACTCTGGACTCGGACTCATCCGAGTCTAGCAGATTCGTGCTCGGACTCGCCAAGTCCAAGGATTCTCCGGACTCTGCGAGTCCTGCTGTCTGGACTATGCCGCAACCAGCAAGACAAAAATACAATTTTTTTTTAATTAATTTTAATTTTTACTTACTTTTTTGGGTTTATATTAGTGGAAGGGGACTCTCAGATTATAATCAATGGTTTGTAAAAAGAGTTCTGCCCCAACTGGCAGCTCCGATCTTATTTAGAAGTACTTATCTGGATTAAAAAGTTTGACTATGGTGATTCAACATTGTTATCATGAGTAAAAATAACGTTCCAGGTTTATCACCCAGCCATGGAAAAGATCTCTCTATTTTCACATGTCTAGAATGAAATGTAATATTGGATTGGGGATGATTAGCTAATCTTATTCATATTGATATAGATTGGTCATCATTTATTGGGAGTAATGCTTAAAAATTATTTGGATGTGTATGGGGAGTGTTTATATCATAATGCCTGTGGTTGCCATACAACTTCAGTGTAATTTTTCACATGTATCTTGTCCAAAAGTTTCATTGGTACTTAGCTTGTCATGATGAATAATAATGAATGTAGGGTGATGCATGTTCTGAAGTTTTCAAGATTGGTGTTTCTCATTGGCTCTATGTAGTGGCATAAATTGTTGATTTCATCGACTTGTAGTCTTGGTTGGAGTTAGCAAGGTTTGGTTGATTTTAATGATTTTGTTAATGACAAGCAGTGGTATAGGTTTATGTCATGATCCCTTGAGTGAAGGGGAGGTTTCAGATCACTATTTGTAGAAAAACTTTAATTGCTTGAATGTGCTAATATTAAGATTGGTTAAATCCATTCTAGGAAAAGAGCACATTGTAGACATGGGTGTATTTTAGTTCCATGCCTTGATTTCAGGGGACTTCAAAGCTAAATTGGGGGTGGCAATTATCAATGAGGTGAAACAATGTATGGCTGAGCTGTCAGTTCACAACGAGGATGAAGTAATAGAGAATGCCAATGGTGAGATGCAGGGATTGTTGTATGGGTGAGATGACTTGGAGGATGTTTCTTTTAAAGCTCTATGAAAATAAGCTTAGGCTCTCAATTATTGTGAATTTGATGTTAATTGACTAAATGATGCATTAAAAAAGCTTTAAATTCTTAAAAATCTTTGAATTTCTTAGGTTTATCGATTTGTCGAGTCCGAGCCCGAAACCAACTTGCCAAGTCTGAGTCTTGTAACTATGGTTCTTTATGTTGATGATTTATTTCTTACTGGAGCAGATCATCTCATTGTCAAATGCAAGAAAGAATTAGCCTCCAAGTTTGAGATGAAGGATCTCGGTCTTATGCATTACTTTCTAGGACTGGAAGTGTGGCAAAGATTCGATGAGATTATTCTTAGTCAAGGGAAATACACCATAGATATCTTGAAGAGATTTGGGATGATAGATTGCAAGTCCATGTCTACACCTATGGAAACAAATTTGAAGAAGTTGAGTGATTCTGCAGCTAGTTTAAATTTGGTAGATCCCACCATGTATAGACAATTGATTGGATCGTTGATGTATCTAGTTAATACTAGACCAAATATTTGCTATGCGGTGAATGCTCTCAGTCAGTTCATGTGTGAGCCAAGACAAATTCATCTAGTTGCAGCAAAGCATATCTTGAGATACTTGCATGGCATGGTGGGATATGGCTTGAGATATACTTCCTATGAAGTTCTGAAGTTACAAGGTTATTCTGATTCTGATTGGGCTGGGAGTGTAACCGATAAGAAAAGCACCTTTGGATGTTGCTTCAGCTTAGGGTTTGCGATGATTTCCTTGTGCAATAGGAAACAATCATCTGTGGCCCAAAGCACTGCAGAAGTTGGATACATTTCAGCATGTGTAGCAGCTCGAGAAGCAGTATGGCTTTGAAAGCTCCTTGCAGGTTTGTTTGGTCAAACATTGGAACCAACTGTGATTCATTGTGATAATCAAAGTTGCATGAAGCTCTCTGTCAATCCAATGTTTCGTGATAGAACAAAACATGTGGAGATCAAATATCATTACATCAGAGATATGGTGCTGAGGAAAGCAATTTAACTCAAGTATATTTGCACTGATGAACAAACATATGATATTCTCACTAAGCCTCTCTCCAAAGTGAAATTTGCATATTTTTGAGAGAAGCTTGGTGTTGTGGAGAATGTTGCCCTTGCTGAGAAGGAGTCGCAACATCAGTGATTCTTGCTACATGCTAAAATGCATATTTCTCTGAGATAGAGAAATATAAGAGAAATATGAGGTGAAAGCCCTCTAAGAGATGTTGCTCTTTCCACTTGTGGGAGTAGCCATGGTGGATGTCATGTTGAGAGACTCCATGACAACATCATGTTGAGTAACTCCGTGATGAGCACTTGTGCATATGCTTCTTTCCAAACATGGGAGTAGCCATGGTGGACGTCATGTTGAGTGACTCCATGACATTATCACGTCGAGAGATTCCGTGATAAACCCTGTTCCATAAATGGGTGTAGCCATTGTGGGTGCCATGTTGAGAGAATCCATGACATCAATATCTGGAAAGATACCTCCCTAGCTAAGAGGGAGTATTGATGTCATAGCGGCAGGAGTTTTCTTTCCTCCTAAATTCGAAATTCATAAATAACCTTGTATCATCGCGACTGGAATTGTCATAACATCGTCTCGCTTTGTAACATCGCGGCATGAGTTCACATAAAGACGCTTCAATTGTAACGTCATCATTCTATTTTGTAATAGGTTGACTCTTCATGTTCAAGACAAGTTCATACGTCAAGGAGGAATCAACATTCATATAAATTATTGATATTCTTTGCTTTTGGGTTATCGTATCGAAGGAGTATGTATTATTGTCTGCAGATACATACATAGGATCTATTATCGTTGCTTCAATTTGGCATAGTTTTTGGGCAAATTGTAAATCAGTCTTCTGCCTATTCATTAAATATAAGTGATATATTTGTGGCTGGTTTTTTTTCCCTCAAGTTCGAGGGTTTTCCCAGGGTATTTGCTGTCTTAGAGTTCATTATTTTTGTTTTTGCTGCTTATTTCATTTTTGGTATAAAAAAATTTAACACACCAGTCCCCGATGTGGCTGGTATTATTTTTGTAAACTATTTGAGAGGAGACTTAGGATGAAAAGGACCCTTAGCATACTTTACCGGTATTTTTGACAGACAATCTATAGTAGCTGGTGCGCTTGCCATGTAACTAGTTTGGGCATCAAGATCAGCCCCATGGTCACCCCCCTTAGCCTTAGGTTCATATTATGATTCATTTCCACTATGAGAATGAATTTCTATCTCATCCTCACTCATATCAAGAGAGCTCATTGTGATACTATATTTGCCAAAATAAATTCAATAAGCACCTAGTTTCAGCCTAGTTTAACAATTTTGCAGTGAAACATGAGGACGCATTCCCTCCCCCCAAAGCCCTGTGTTTCCAAGACAGGGACCTGTCTGAGACTTGGGCACGGAGCGGTGTCCCCCTACGATTGCAACCTAGACGACGAGAGATGGTAGAGACAGGCAGGAGTCTCTGAGACGTCTCGGGGACACCCAAGAGTCCCCTGAGCATCTTCGGGACTTTTGGAAGCCTCCTATACCTAAACATCTCAAAAGTGCATTTTTTTAAAATTTCATTTTTATTTATATTTGCAAGAAAATCATATATATATATATATATATGGCTGATTGAAGGACATTTTCATATCATTTGCAATCCTAATATGGACAATTTATGAGAATTTCTTGCTGCTATTGTAAACACTATTGCTGATTATGCTGGCTACCCTAAATAAAAATCAGAACCGGGGTTTGCATGTTGGTGTTTCCATGTTTGCAATATATGTGGTGCTACTGTCATATTTATCCATTTTCATATATGGTTAATTTCAATGTATAAGGAATTTATATAATCAGTGGTGAATGATAGTATCACTGTCCATAAAATATCAGTCATAATGAGCAGTCATATTTGACATATTTGACACATACAATTCATATCTTAGTATTTGCAATTTTGCTATTTTACTAATTTGCCAAAGTTTCATTTGAAATGTAATTCTTATACATCTTTTCATAACTAGCTTTTCTAGTACTATATGTATATCAACATGCCCCTCCCNCACCCCCCCCCCCCCCCCCCCCCCCCCCCCCCGCGATCCACGCCGTCCCCAAACTTAGGCCCTTTGTCCCTCCATCCCCGAAACTTGTCCCACCATCCCCAGTCCCCAATGGGTGGTGGAGCACTGCAAATCTGAAAACAAATTATAAAATTTGATGTTGAACCTTGAGGGCAAAATAAAGAATGATTCCAATGTTACGTTGAAAAGAATGGCTGCAAATGCACATTCATACATCCATTTCAATATAACATTGGAATCATTCTTTATTTTTCCCTTAAACTTCAACATCAAATCTGATTTTGAAAATGAATAAAGAAAAAACAACAAAAAAAATAGAGAATTTGAAAATGAAATAAACAAAAAACCTACCTTGTGCTTGAAAAATTTCTCCAAGTTGTTGTAGAGTCCTCTTCTTCTCGCTCCTTGTCACTCCTCTTTCACTTGCACTCACTCAACCTATCTCTTTTCACTCCTTCAATCACTCTTTTCTCTTTTTTTCATCTAGCTGTTGAAAACAATTAGAAAACCAAATGTGAGAAAAAGAGAGGATTTGAAGGGGTTTGGTAAGGCATAAAGGGCATCGATGGGGCCCACTTCAAATTAGGCTTCGACCTTTAACCCCAAAAAATTAGTTTAACACGGCCTTGAGGGATAGGGGGATGAGGGGATGGCATAACGGTTTTTCAGGATGGGGGGAAAAAGTGCTTCAATTTGGGGATGGCGGCGGGGGGAGCAGTGCTGTATATACTGTATACAATACATATAGTACTTGAAATGCTAGTTATAAAAAGATGTATAACAGTATAAGATGTAAAATAGCAAAATTGCAAATGCCAAATACTAAATACTTGAACATTGAACCAATGAACAATGAACATTGAAGTTTTGAACATTGAATATTGAGATACTAATTACTATTAGAAATTAGAATACTAAATAAAATTGTGGAATCAACAAATGGAAGATTTCTATAATATAAAAAGTATCATAAAGATGATTACAATGAGTAGCATGATATCAAAACAAGTACAAAATGTCAAAATGTAATGAAGGGAGGCCTCTAATCATCCCTTAAGGCAAACTTAGAATTGGAACTCAGTAAAGTGGGTATAAAAACATCAACTTGATTCGATGCGATTTCCCCATCAATTCCTTCTTTTGTTTTTAAATTTGGAAGCAGGGGCCTAGGGGCAGCAACCCCTAGTGGGCTCAAGAGGCAACGCCTTTGGATTCTTCATTTTTGAAGCTTTTTTCTTCCAAAATTGACCTGTTTGAACAAAATTTAAAAACATGATTTTTTTTTCAAAAGTCATTGTTATGGCCATTCGCCAACAGGGACACAAATGTCCTCGGGACAGATGAGAGACACCTAGGCGTCCCTATGTTCGTTCCGGGGACGTTGTGCCGTCCCGACGTCTTGGCGGCGTAGTGGTGGCAGAAAGGCGGTGGTGGGGGACGTCCCTTCCCCATCCTCCTCTCCCGGGGATGTCCCCACCCTAGGAACGTGGGGTCCAAGGGGGGACGCATCCCTGTGTTACACTGTAAAAAACAATTTGTTTTTGAAAAAAACACATTTTTGAGATGTTTGGGGACGAGGGACTTCTAGATGTCCCCAAGACGCTTGAGGGACACTTGGGCGTCCCCAAGGCACTTGACTGTCTTCGGATGTCTCAATAGCAGTGGTGGGACAATGTGGGGACGCCTCGCCCCCGTCCCTGCGTTCTGGAGATGTCCCCTTCTTGGAAATACGGGGCTCGGGGGGGGGGGACGCGTCCTCGCATTTTATTGGTATAAATAGATTCTTCCCACTGATTTTTTAGTCATGCCTTAATTTTTAGTTTGAAAGGTTATTCACTCCAATTTCTCTTGGAGAAGCACTTTATTTTGGAAAATATTTCCAAACGAGAATCTATTCTAGTTCTTAATTTTATGCTTGACAAGTTGAAGGCGTATGGAGTACATGGCTGCCCCAAATCTAGGCTTCCCTTCCAACCACCATCCCTCCATAACCTTATGCAACTCTTAGTCAACAAATCACATTAGTCGAAGTTTAAAGGGAGGGCTCTTCGAAATTGAGAGTATTGAGGAATGGGCAATGGTTTGACCCTTTCCACCTCGAAATTTCAGAGAACAAGGACTATTTATTACCAATCCAAAATTCAAAGACAAGAAATCCATCTAGCCTTTCTAAGATAGAGTCAATTTTACATCTGCGGTTATTTCATGTGAAAATTATATTTTGTGGAGTTGCGTCCACTAGATTGAGAAAGGAAATATTATTCTTCAACAAGGCTGATGATGACCTAAGGCACTCAACCCCTTGGTTTTCTCATTCAAGTTAGCAATGGCATTAAAGTCACCTCTTAGAATCCAAGGAAGAATAGGAACATAGAAGAGACATTTCTTATATGTGACCCAAGCACCATCTTACTTGGGAAGTTAGTGGGAGCATAAGCCATTATAAGCGAGATAGAATCTCTAGAGTTAAAGCATGTAGCAATCATAGAGATTGAGCTTCTATTCGCAACCCACCAGGATGGTTTGATTTTGTGAGGATTTCAAAGACAAGCTACCCCTCTAGGAGAAACCTATGCAACAATACAAATGCTCGGATAAATCAGTTGTAACTCTTATTTAAGGAGACTTTCGCTCCTTTGTTAATATTGAATATTGAAATCATTATTTGTTTCATTACTTTCCTTAATAGATATTGGCAATATTTTAATGGCGACATTAAAACTAAAATTATAAAATAACTCTTAATTATCTATACATCACTTAAATAGTGTTACTTATATATATATGGGTGTAATGTAATGACCCTTACTATAAAGGCCACTAAAATCCCCAACGCTGAACTGTGACAATTCGTCAAACACTTGGCATGCAACTGAACTGTTTGTTTGAGATGTAGTGTTTCAAGGTTAAGATTGTTGAGCAACAAATCCACCAAGGTACAATTGATATAACAATGCCAATATGCAATGAAATACAATGAACAATAACAGTACCAATAACAATATTCAGAAATTCCAATCACTTGGCACCTTTCAAAAAACTATAACAATGAGATACTCTCCTATTAATGCAATGTCCAACTTCCCAAGTCTAATTACAATGTGCTATTATCACAAGGACTGATTCAAATGACTGAATCCTGAGAGTATAATGGACTGTTACAACTATGACAATTTCAGATTTCAATACAATGAACTATGGTAATGACAAGCTCTCACAATGCACTTCCATTAACTATGACAATCCAATTACAAATGATGAATAAC
>MU224656.1:821036-833661 GCA_018584345.1 Thuja plicata | reverse complement strand
GAAAGCCCAAGCCCTCTATTTATTCACTTTTCTAAGAAGTTACTAGAACTTCTAGAAACATCCAATTATTCTATTTACTTTTCTAAGAAGTTACTAAGAACTTCTAGAAGCATCCAATTATGCACTTAATAATAAAATAACTTTATAAAATAAAAAGTGCAATCTCAACTTAAAATTATAACATATGGGCCCCACAAAACACATAAAAATAAGCTCTAAATCACTTCTCCAAGAGCAAATATGACCATCTAATCTGCAAAATGACTCTCTCTCCAAACCATTTGCCTACGAGAGTCGAGGATAGGCAAATCCGGCACGCTAAACGATGTCAGCCAAAATGGGGACATGACATGTAAGTAATAATACTCTTATTGGCAATTGCTAATGAGAAAACATAATTTTCTTTTGTCTAAGTGGTTATTTGAAAACATTGAATATACCTTAATAATCTAAGGCATATGACCATTTAGGTAATTTCTTTCATGCGAGGACATATAGTATTGTGGCTAGAAGAGTCATTTTTTAGAGTGATGTCATCAAAGAGAACTAGCAAAACCTATTTTGTTAGTCGTTTCCTTGTAAAGAAGAGTGTGATATTGCCTCAAATAATTTTAGACCTAGGAAAATAGTTTGCATTAGAAACCCATAACCCCATCAGAGTATCACAATGTTTGATCAAATCTCAATTCGAGGGTTTCAGCAGAAAGAAGATTGCACTTTACATATTGAAAAGCAAAATTCCAGACAGAAATTGAGATGAAAACTTATGCCAAACTTGAATTGATAGTCCTAGACGGTGTAGGACGAAAACATTACACACACATTTGACCTTACAAGAACTTCGTGGACACAGTGACACCATACAAATGTAGCATAGATAACAAAGAATTAGAAATAGGAAAAGAGTCATCTCATTTCACCAAATTAAGTGTATGATTCATATGATGCTCAAATATCACATGGAATAGTTATATGTTGATATTAGGCAGGGGTACATGGGGATGTATCCCTGGGGGTTTTAGCTCTTGTCCCCGCTCCTAGGGTGTTCCAGGGACATGGGGTGCATTGGGTATGTTTCCAAGGCGTCCCCCAAAAAATTGTTTAACAGCAAATGTCCCCGATCATTAGGGACGTCCTGAAAATTGTATGGGGTCGACTGGCCATCTCCAAGACACATTGGGGACATCTGAGGTGCCCCCAAACATTTTGAGGGATGACCAACCATGTCCTTTTTTCTAGTGCTCAAAAAACAAAAAGACACAACTTAAAAAAAACATTTATAAATGTTGTTTGTGGCCTCCGCACACCTCAAACCCTAACATGACTGAACATAACACTCCACGAGTAGCATTTGACTTCATTTTCACTTAAATTTTTTTTGCAGCCAAGTTAGAAAGACAAACTAGTAGGGGTTTGAAGGTGCTGTTGGAGGCAGCCATCATACTTTCCATCGTTATGTTTTACAGTTTTTAACATTTGTGACTTTGTCATTTTGACATTTATAGTGCAAACTTGTAGCCTTTGGGGTTTTTGTGTATGGAGTATTACTGTTTTTCAATTTAATATCATATGCACATTTTTTTTAAAATAAAAGAGGCGTGAAAATCTATTCAATTAGGAAGAAGTATAGAGCATGGGTATTAAACAACCCTATCAAGATCCACTAAGTAATTCAATTGATGAGACAAGCCCAGAGGTAAATGGGCCCTATTTACAATATTCCAATTATGCATGTGATCAGAAGCCCATTTAGCTAGACAATCCGCTACTCTGTTCCACTCCCTAGGGATATGAGTGAAAGTAACAAAATCCAAAGAAGCACACAAATTAAGAATCTGGTCAACAACCAAAGCTAATTGCCAACTAACATCCTTAGAATGCTGCCGAGTCAACAGGTGCATCACCACCTGCGAATCAGATTCGCAAATGAGCCTGCTCCATCCAAGAGCACAAGCACGCTCCATAGCATACAAAATAGCAATAGCCTCCATCAGATTGTGAGTATGATGACCTTTATAAACAGAAAACATAAACTGAACAATTCCTAAGCTATCTCTACCAACTCCACCAATACCTGCAAGACCTGGATTTCCCCGAGAAGACCCTTCCGTGTTGATTTTAAGAATACCTTACGAAGAAGGACTCCACCTCCCCACTCTCTTTATCTTCCGAAGAGTCTACATCTATTTCTCATCAGCTTGCCATGTAGAGGAGGAATATGGAGGCGGTTATAGTAATAACATCACCAGGATCTACAGCCTCCGTCAAGTCACATTTTGCCAAAATAGTTTCTCCCAAAGAATGGAGAATTTTCCACCACAAGTGGTGAGACCCCAACCAATCATCTTGAAAAATTTGACGGTTTCTCTCCAACCAGATATGCCAAATAATAAAAGGGCCAAAAGTCCAAGCAGCTTGAAGAAAAGAAGTCTTGACCGGAGCCTTACCCCATCGAACAAAGAACTCAACCAAAGAAAAGACATGCCAACAAGCCTGATTCCATACATCCCACCAAAAGTGCCAGATATCTCTAGTGAAGGAGCACTAAAAAAAGAGATGTGAGACAATTTCTTCACTATTACAACACGACACACATTGAGGGGCCCTGAAATCCCCACTTGCATAAATTATCCCAACCAAGACACCGGTTGTGGACCACTAGCCACATGAAGAAATTGCACTTAGGCCATGAGAACTTGTACCAAACTTGTTTCCACCAAGGAGCCTGAATGTCCCCAAAGGTCTGCCGCACCAGTTCAACATAACCTGCAGAGACATAAAACTTTCCAGCCAAATCACTGCTTGCCCACGCCAAAACATCATTCCCAACTAAGGTAGTGCACTCCAGAGACTCTAGAATCTGAGCTAGCACCCGCCTGTCTTCCTGAGACCCTCCTGGAGGCCATTCAAAAGGATGTTTCTAGCGAAAACGAACTGCTAATCCACAAGTATGGGCAATTTTATAATGATCAACAGTGTCCCATCCAACAACTGTAAAGGTATCACAAAGGGCCTGAAGGTGAGGATGAGTAGAAAGGAGAGCGATGACCATCCCAAGAGTTAAGCCAAAAAAGCGCTTGAGATCCGGAATGACAGATCCAAAAGAGACCATTCTTAACCAACTGAGCCCCAAGCTTGAAAGTGTTCTAGATCATAGAGCCTCTCCCCTCCAAAGGAAAACGGGGAACATTAAACACATTAACGCCTGGAAGATACTTGTGGGTGAGAATACGGGCCCAAAGCTGATTCTGGTTAGTACACCAACGCCAATATAACTTATCAGCAAGAACTCGCCCATTTAAAATAGCAGAACATAAGCCAAGGCCACCCTCATTCTTTTGTCTACACACAGTTTCCCACCTAAGCGGGCTCCATTTAGTAGTTGATAAATTCCCACTCCAAAGAAATTGACGAGAGAGGGCATCAAATTCCCGAAGAAAATACATGGGAGCAGCTTGAACAAAACACCTGTAAATAGGAAGAGCTTGAATAACCGACTTTAAAAGAGTCAATCGAGCAATAGTCGATAAGCAATGGTGAGTCCAATGATTAACCTTCTGACGCAGCTTGTCTAGCAGAATCAGCCAAGAGGATCTGGGATGTCTACCTATCGTAAGAGGAATGCCTGAATAAACCAAGGGAAGAGAACCAATCTGATACCACAGAATGTCAGCAATACTCCTCTGAATGGCCTGAGGGGTATTGAAGAAGAAAATGGAGGATTTATGCTCATTGACTTTCTGTCCTGAAGCTGCAAGGTAGACATCCAAGGCTTGCCTAAAAGATTCAGCTTCCCGAAGACGAGCTAATCCCATAAGAGACGTGTCATCCACAAACTGGAGATGTGAGAGTTGTGGCAAGCCATTGCCCCATTGCCACCCATGAATCAAGCCCTGAGAAGCACGATACTTTGGATAATAAAATTATAAATAGGTAGGGGGAAATAGGGTCCCCTTGGCAAAGGCCTCTGGAAGCACCAAAAGGCTCTGAAGGTTCTCCATTCATAATAACAGAAAAAGAAGCTAAAGTAACAACTCATAGTCCAACTTACCCATTCTGAACTAAAACCAAAGGCTAAGAGAATCTTTTGAAGAAAGCTCCATTTGACTCTGTCATAAGCCTTGGCCATGTCCAATTTAATGAACATAGATCTCTTCTTTGAAGTTTCCATAGAGTGTATAACCTCAGAAGCCACCACCACCCCATCTAGAATCTGCTTACCAGCCACAAAACCCTCTTGTTCCTCAGAGATCACTACAAGAAGACAAGTTTTGAGCCTTTCTGCAATCAATTTAGTGATAATTTTATACACCACATTACAAAGAGCAATAGGTCGAAAAAATTCAAGTTTATCGGCACCTTCCTTCTTGGGAACGAGAGTCAAGAAGGTAGAATTCAAGGCACGAAGCATCTGCTTATTACGAAGAGATTCCCTAACAACCTCCAAAAGATCTAGATTAATAATGTCCCAAAATTCCGGAAAAAATTCCACTAGCCATCTGGGCCTGAAGTTTGACCTTTGTTCATCCTAAAAAGAACCTCTTCTAACTCAGGCATCAGAATCAGACGAATGAGAGAATCATTCATTGCATTGGTGACAAAAGATGGAATGGAGGAAAGGATCAAATTCTCCTCCGCAACTGCAGGCGGGGAATCTTCATAAAAAAAGGCATAATAGAAATGACGAGCCTCGCGGGTCATAGCCGACAGAGAAGAGAACTGAAGCCCATCAGAGGAGACAAGAGAGGAGACATGCCCCTTATTATGACGATCCTGAACAGAATGGTGAAAGAATGCAGTATTCCTATCCCCTTCTTGCAACCAATCAACCCGAGCTTTCTGCTTCCAATAAATCTCCTCTTGAAGTTCCCATTCCTCCACATCTCGCATAGCCTGGGATTCAGCCTTGCCAAGAGCATTTGAGAATCCAGAATCCCGAATTTGGCGAGTAATCATCGCAAGACAGTCAAGAGCATTCCGCTTCCTGGACAGAAGGTTACCAAAACATGACGTATTCCATCTCTTAAGGTGATATTTGACATATTTAAGTTTCTTCTCAAAAACAAACATAGTTGTGCCATACGCAGGTCCATCCTCTCTCCACCACTTAGCCACTAAATCATGCAGCGAAGAGTCCTGAAGCCACATAAGCTGAAATTTAAAAGGAGGATTCTTTGGACCAGCAAAAGAAGAAGCTAAGAATTTAATTGGCTAGTGATTAGAACCTCTCCAGTCAAGAATTTTAGAACTAGTAACCAAGCCACTGCCTACCCAAAAACAAGAGACAAGAAACCTATCCAGCTGTTCAGAGATTGCTTCCTGTCCACTCCGTCTATTGTTCCAAGTGAAAGTCCCATTGGAGGGCTTAACATCAACTAAAGCAAGAGCATCCACTTGAGCTTGAAAAAGATCAGAATTTGGACTAAGCCTAGGCAATCCCCCTCTTTTCTCCTCTAAGCTCTACACATAATTAAAATCACCTCCCAATATCCAGGGAAGATAAGGAGCACATGAACGAACATACCTTATATGTACCTAGAGCTGGATTTTACTATGAATGTCAATAGGAGCATAAACATTTGTATAAGAATAGTCTTACCAAAATCCAAAGCAGAAGCCACCATGGAGATAGGTGAATGATTAGAAATCCACCATAGGGGAGAAATCTTGCGAGGGTCCTAGAAAAGAGCCAATCCCCCAGAATTACCCTACGATCCAATGCACTGATACTAACCGGAACACCAAATACGCGAAGCATACTAAAGCATAACATCAACAAAAACCTTAGTCTCCTGAACACAGAAGACATCCGACGAATGAACAGCAACCAAATCATGAATAGCCTTTTGACGGGAGGTGCTATTCAACCCCCTTACATTCCAAAAGAGAATAATTGTAAAGAGCTTGCTTGGCTCTGTCCTGGATTTTACTAGCAAAAGTTTTATTTGTTTTGAAATTGCAATGTTTATGAATTAATTTCAAATAATTTGCCGGGTATTAACAATAACATTACAATTATTTCTTAACAACTCTATTCCAATTAAATACAAATAATCATTTATGAACTACTTCAAGGCAGGCTATCTGATTTAAATTCAAATTCCCAATTACAACTAACAACACCATCTCTCAACAATCTGATTTAAAACTGAAATAAATAATACATTCCCATGCACTGAAATTGATTATAGTTTGAACCTGTCATCTCCACCTTGTTGCAAAATACTGGCCGCACCTAGTAATGGTAATGGTGGCGGCTATTAGAACAATGGCGGCTGCTAATAAATCATGGCGGCTGATGGTAGAGAGCCCACGTCCAACAAACCATAACAATCACCTAGCAAAGGCGATCAACATATACCCTAATTGATTTGCTTCTCTCCTTCTATGGCATCAATCCTCAACCACTTGTAATCCACAATGCTGGTATGTAGATTTCTCACAATTTGTTGGAATCGAATACCAATCCAAAGTGATAGGAAAACCGACATGAATTTACAATTCTTTCAGCAAGTTTCTTCAAACCCTTGTCTCCACAATTCGAACCAAAACATGAATAAAAATGAAAAGCATAATCAATGAATGCCTTCGAATTCTTCCCTAAAGCCTTTATAAAGTCTTCTTCACAAATCCATTGATACCAATGCACGGGCACCCTGCTAAAAATAGCAATCATGACGATCGCCTAAAAAAAACACTTACTATAAATAGTAAGTCTGTCAATCTGACCCAAACGAAGAGCAATCCTGGCATCACAGACCTCCAGAGTGGAAATTGACCACTGGCTCTGCCACACGACCCCCTCCAACAACCCGATCAGCCTTCGAGGGTCACAGAAATAAGCTAATCCCATGTGCGTAAAAACGGGGACATTACAATAATCATGGAGGAGTTTGAGAAAAGTAAACATCAATGGGCTTAAGATTCCACCAATAAATCTCCAGTAATCTAAATTTTTTCTAGGTCCGTGCTACACCCTTTTGAGAAGTTGTCAGAAGGACTTTTCTGAAGGAGGCGTTGTTGCACCCCCAAGCCTTCAGAAGACCCCTTACTCTTATTAGAAGCTGAAACTGCTTTAGCCAAATCTGCCAAAACAATATCATCTTGCATAGGATCATTCAAAGTCACCTGCTGATCTTGCACTCCATGTAGATCATGACCTGACCCTGGAACTGATACAACCTCCATACCCACTAGAAGAGCTGTAGAAGTGATATCAGGTGGAATCCCTCCCTCCAAGGCTAAAGTATCTAACACTTCAAATCGGTTTAAGCCCTCATCAAACTGTCGATCCTTCAAGGTCCTCTTCTGTCCTCGTCCCTTGGCCCTTGTTTTAACTGGCACAAAACCATCCTTATCCTTACCCGAATCACCCTCCCCCATGGGAGTTTTCCCCTTGTCCACTTTAGCCGCTGGTGGAGATACTGAAGAAGGGGGATTAGTAGATCGAAATTCTTTATGAGCTTTAGGGCATTGCCACTGAAGATGGCCATACTCATGACAAAACCGACACCAGAAAGGCAAAGATTCATAATCTAATTGCTGAATCCATGATGAAGATCCAATACAAATTTCCATCGAATCCGACAAAGGGTTATTCAAATCCATCTCTACACAAATGCGAGCAAAAGAAATCACCTTTCTATCAAGGGTTTGTGTGGCTATCGTAGCAAACTTTCCCAGAAGAGCAGCAATTCTTTGTAAAATATCTTCTTTTCCAAAATTCCAAGGGGAGTCAAGGCAAACAAACCCAATAGGAACCTGAGTAGGCAGCTCTTCAGCCGAATTAAAACCCATATGCCAGGGTTTAATAAACAGCCCCACATGGTTGTAAAAATATTGGGCCTCCTTCAAAAACCCTATTTCGATCTACCATATTGGAGAAAACCACCATAAATTAATTGTTAGCGGCAAGCATAATCTCCATATCTCCTTCAATCTGCCACGATCGCCGGATTAAAGTTTCTAATGCAGACAAAGAATTACGAATTCCGAGAAACTTGCAAATGAGAGCATGTCGGCTCAAGTAAGAAACATCTTCAAAGACGGACTCAAGAGAAATGACTAGCACTGGCCGATCCTGGCATCTAGGCATAGAACATCTCTGTCTGCTGTGCATGCATGGCCGATGAAGACCCATTATGAGTCTTATCACCTCCATCCACCACCAAACTCGAAGCCATCAAAGTCCCTGCCACGCAAAAACACCCAACAGAAAAGACCAGGTCCAAGCCTCACAAACCAGAAGAAAAAACCCCACCCCAATCACAACAACCACCGACCAAACCCACCCCGAACGCAGAAAACACCCACCCCCTGCAAAAGCTACACAAAAGCCGCAACTAGGGAGAAACCCTAGCTCACGACAACACCCATCGCTCCCATCCGAAGCTCCATCATTCTTTTTCATATCATATGCACATTGACATGAATTATGGAAGCAATTAAATATTAATTTGTTTGACTCTCGTGTATATATATAGCTGTCCCCTTTTCCGTCCTCTGCTGTCCCCCAAAATGGCCTCAAAAAATCCTCGAAACGTGTCCTTGCATCCCGGAAACTTGGTGCATAGATATTAGATGCACCCAGGAGCAATGATGTTTTACAGAGTGACGGAGGCGTATGATGTTTGAACGAACTTGACTCAAAAAAGTTGAAGTAACATTCCCAATTCCTAATCCTAATTCTCACACAATATATAGCTGCTAGCATACCACTTTTTTTATTGATTTATTATGAATCTTTATTACAGTTCTGTTGAAAAACTTATTATGTTGAATCGTCGTATTTATGAACTCTGGGGGCTTTGAGATCTTGGCTATCATTGATATAGAAGGAATTTTTTCCATGCACACACAAACGGGAAATAAAAAATAAAAATGCAAGTGCTCCATGTAATACCCTGGTTTAGTATTTTTGCATGGACTTACTTTTGCAGGAAAACGAATCTGTCTTCTCCTGCACTCTTAATATTGTTTTCCTCATTTTCTTTTTCCGAGATCTTATGGAACGAATGCTAGTTTCTGGCATTATCTTGGAATCTTATCAATCGAAACCCTTCAGGGAAGTTTCTTTGTGAATTGAGGCAGTCACATTCAATAACTTCAAGGGAAATAGGTTCACCTTTTGTCAGTAATGCTAAGCAGAACTTTCTAAGTCATTCTAATACCCATGGTTTGATCTAAAATGTGCTTTGAGAATGGTTTTGATAATAGAAATCAAGTTCATTACAAGCCCTTAGTTTTCCATCTGAGATTTTTCATTTTAATCATTCTAAAGAACATTGCTCTGGTCTCTACAACAGAGATCAGGGCGATATTGATCTAATATGGATTAGATGAGAAATTCATTCACTTTTAGTTTGATTTCAATGATGTTTCAGTTTAACCTATTACCAGTTTGAGTTCAGTGATGTTTGAGTTTAACCTATTACGTCTAGATGAACTTTTCCTAAGTTCTGTCTTTTTCTCTGTTTTGAACAACTCCCCATTTTATGTGAATACTTTAGATATAAGTTGGGTTTATAACAACAATTTGAGTGATATATGGTCATCAGCCAGTAGCTAAAGTGACATTGTTTTCACCGACTACAAGGGTTAGGATCACGAGCAGATTCTAGTTGATTTTTGATGCCAATGACCATAGTTGACATGCTTATCTGTAATTATCACACAACTTAGTGCATTGAGATGGAATATGCACAAGCTACTCGGTTTGTAAATCTGCAATCTCCATTCCGTTAGACCTGATCAATATCATCCTTCTCTCTTTATTTGATTTTCTTGTATCATTATTCATAGGCAGAAACTACATGCATTCTAAATTGAGCACACAAATTAGAGTTTTGTATTTTTGGTTTGCTGTGCTGGAAAAAAACATTGTAATCATGCTCTTATTTCCTTCCCATAATTTTTAAATTGACATAAAATTATACAGGTTGAACTTTCTCATTCCAGAGATTTGATTAGTTTTCTATTTGTTCACCATACAAGATGAAAACCAGTAGGTATGACTCGTCTACCAGAAGACAAATTTAAAACAAATTGCATGGAATAAATTCAACTTATAATAATGATAAATATCTTTTGTTAGGATATATGTGACCAAGAGATGGTTGTTAACCTCTTTAATCTATCATATTATTTTGGCCTTCTTTTCTCTTGCTTTTTATATAACTTCAATGCACAATTTGTGATACCAAGGCAAACAAGTAGCTTACATTTTTAGGTTAAGCAGCAAATGCTCTCTTTCTTAAGAACTCTTCAAGAATTCTGAGCATTATCCTTAGCCTTTGCACCCAACACACATTGTATTTCCTTCGTTTTATGCTTATTGAATTTTCTTCCATGTACGCTGTTATCCTTCTATTGCAAATGCTTTGGCATAGCTTGCATGAGATATATTTTTATAAAGAATAAGCTTACATCTTTCACATCAAATAAGAAGCTAACCATTCCTCTGTACTATGTAGAGCACCTTATGATGTTCTAAATCTCAAGCCTGAACATTCACCTAATCAAAGTGTTAATACGAGTTTTCGCCGCCTGGGTTGGTTTGCTTCTTTTTATGCAAAAATAAATGAGGCAGTAGAGATTTGGCACAGCACAACTTATTACCAAAGCACATATCCTACTTTACAGGATATTTTCTTCTTCTTATCCACAACTTGATTTTTTGATAAATGATCCTTTTTGAAGGGGTTTTAACTTTTCTATTCCCCTTTTTACAGTTTCTAGTCATTGACTTGATGAAAACACGTGCACTTCCTTTCTTTCCCTCTGTTTTTATTTGAATTGAACATATATTGCAATATTTTGTGATATGGTATCCATCCAGTATTTACCTTTAGGAGACACTTACATTAGAGATGAGGAATGCTAATTTTCAATCACCCAGGTTAAAGGAGATCAATTATGGAAATTAATGCTTATTCGCATATTAGCATGCTCTTCTATTATCACCGTAAATATATGAATAAGAAATTGTGCATTTATTTCCCATACAGCAATGCATTTAATGACTTCTTATTTTCTACTATGTTCTCAAGTTTACAGGGGTTGAGAGGACTCTATTCTGGCTTCTTTCCTGCAGTTTTAGGCTCAAGTTTATCATGGGGCTTGTATTTCCTCTTGTAAGTTGTTTTGGCTATTAAATTACCTTTTATTCTTTTTAAATTACCATATCATCTTGGAGAAACAAAACAAAATTAAAACCGAAGTAGTATTAGCTGGCATTTGTAACCATCAATTCGTAAGTATCAGTGGTATTATCTGGCTTTTGTAGCTTACATGCAGTATATTCTTTCGCGTAAAGTTATCACCTTAGTCATTAGAATCTCATTCTATGAGAATTTGCATTTTACTTTTAAGTGCTATAACTTTAAATAATTAAAAAACAAAAAAGTTTTAACCTTATTTTTTGTCTTTCTCTAGTTGTAAGTGTTTACAGAATATTCTTGGAAGATTGCTCAACTGATTGAAATGCAAAAACAAGTTAAAGAGTGCTGGCCTCGCAAATTTTGGTATTTTTTTCATTTCTATGGAACCTACAATTCAATCTTTGCACACAAGAAAGAGCAATCAAGTTGCAGCACTTGAGCTGCAAAGATAACATTTTAAATGTTGGAACAATTATCCAAAAAATGAATAGATGTAATGTCCCCATTTTCATGAGCATTAGAGTTTGAGGGGTTAGCCTATTATTGTGTCCCTCATAGGCTAATTATTGTGGATAGAGGGTCTTCTGAGGCAGAGACTTGGTTAATGGAGGTTCTTGTCTTCTCCAGAATTCTGTATGTTCCAGTTTGGTCTTTGTTTGGCTCAGATTGGACTTCGTTTGGGCTCAATTTCATATACTTACTATAGTAAGTATGAGGTTGATAGAGATAGGCCCTTTCTATTTTTAGTAAGACAATCATACAGATAGAGGATGCAGTGGTTGAATCCCTGGTTCAGACAACTCGTCAAAATAATGAGTATTTAATGAGATATTTGTTGGCTAAATATTTTGCAAGTCACTAAAACTACAACTTGCAAAATGTGTACTTTAGGCAGCAGTATGTGAGATTTCTCTCTCCTCTCAGCAATAGGGGAGGCTCCCTTACCGCAGGTGGCTTCAAGTAGAACTGAACTGTAGCACATACAGTTCGCCTTGCAATAGTAATGCCGGTGACTCGATGATTGACGTAAGAACAATCAAATGAGGCAGCGGTTGATTTATCTAAAGACGAGGTGACACAATGAGCTCAAAGTCTCCCGTCCTCACCTCGAATCAGTAATCTAATCTATTTATCCAATACTGAAGCTCAAAGTCTTCAGTCCTTGGATTATCTCAGCCACTAATTTCTATAGTAATCTCAATTCCCTGAAGCACAAAGTCTTCAGAAAACTTAAATTAAAGATGCTCAAATGATCTAAACAAAGAAACTATCTTGATTTTGAACAAGGATCAATAGGTGCAACGTAAGAATACAAATATTGATTTTCAAAAAGACAACCCAAAGTTTGTCAATCTTTCTTCCTTTATTTCAAACGCTTAACTCTTTTACAATGAAGCACAAAGTCTTCAGAACTCAAGGGTTTTGCCTATAGTTTATTTGCACAAAACAAAAGATAAAGAATTACA